>JAECYA010000035.1:0-10999 GCA_018153455.1 Drosophila parabipectinata | reverse complement strand
CGCAAAAAGTGCGTTCGTACGAAATCTGAATTCTCCAGTTTTAAAAAGACCAAAGAAATCAGCATTCCCGATCAATCAGTTATAAGGTGTTATAGGATATGGTCGGGTCGATCCTTATAAAATTTGGCAAGTCGAATCACTTCGCAAAATAGTGCAAAAAATCGGAATTTCCAGCTATAAAAACAAAGTATTACCATTCCCGACTCAATCAGTTATAACGCACCTGTAAGATTTAGTCAGATGATCCTAATAAAATTTGGCAAGTCGTATTACTTCGCAAAAAAAGCGCACCGTACGAAATCTGAACTCTCTAGCTATAAAAACACACCAAAGTGTAATAGCATTCCCGATCAATCAGTTATAACGCAGCTATAGGATATGGTCGGCCGATCCTTAAAAATTTGGCAAGTCGTAAGTACTTCGCAAAATAGTGCTATCGTACGAAATCTTAATTCTTTTAAAAAGACCAAAGAAATAGCATTCCCGATCAATCAGTTATAAGGCAGCTATAGGATATAGTCGGGCGATCCTTATAAAATTTAGCATGTCGTATTACTTCGCAAAATAGTGCATTCGTACGAAATCTGAAACCTCCAGCTATAAAAACAAAGTAATAGCATTCCCGATCAATCAGTTATAAGGCAGCTTTAGGATTTAGTCGGACGATCATAATAAAATTTGGCAAATCGTATTACTTCGCAAAAAAGCGCATTCGTACGAAATCTGAACTCTCTAGCTATAAAAACACCAAAGTAATAACATTCCCGATCAATCAGTTATATGGCAACTATAAGATTTAGTCGCCCGATCCTTATAAAATTTGGCAAGTCGTGTTACTTCGAAAAATAGTGCATTCGTACGAAATCTTAACTCTCTAGCTTTAAAAAGACCAAAGTAAAAGCATTCCCGATCAATCAGTTATATGGCAGCTTTAGGATTTAGTCGGACGATCCTTATAAAATTTGGCAAGTCGTGTTACTTCGCAAAAAAGTGCATTCGTACGAAATGTGAATTCTCCAGCTTTAAAAAAAAAAACATAGTAATAGCATTCCCGATCAATCAGTTATAAGGCAGCTTTAGGATTTAGTCGGACGATCCTAATAAAATTCGGCAAGTCGTATTACTCAAAAAAGCGCATTCGTACGAAATCTGAACTCTCTAGTCTGCAAAAACACCAAAGTAATAGCATTCCCGATCAATCAGTTATATAGCAGCTATGAGATATAGTCGGCCGATCCTTATAAAATTAAGCATGTCGTACTTTGCAAACAGTGCATTCGGTACGAAATCCGAATTCTCCAGCTTTAAAAACAAGAAAGGAAAGCTAACCGGGCGGAGCCGAAGTTGATATACCCTTGCAGTTAAAACCGGATATATATCGCAAACCGATTCTTATAAAATCTAATCCTAATCCGATCCTTATAAAATTTGGCAAGTCGTATTACTTCGCAAAAAAGCCCATTCGTACGAAATCTGAACTCTCCAGCTATAAAAACACAAAGCTAATAGCATTTCCGATCAATCAGTTATACCGCAGCTATTAGGACGTCGGCCAACCCTTATAAATTTGGCCTTAAACAAATGTAACTAAAGCATTCCAGTTTTAAAACACCAAAGAAATAGCATCCCATCAATCAGTTATAAGGCAGCTATAGGATAGCGGAATCAATCAGTTGATACGAACTAGCTATAAATAAAAAAGGATAGCATCAGTCGGCCGATCCTTATAAAATTTAGCATGTCGTATTACTTTGCAAAACAGTGCATTTGTACGAAATCTGAATTCTCCAGCTATAAAAAAAAAGTAATAGCATTCCCGATGAATCAGTTATAAGGCAGCTTTAGGATTTAGTCGAACGATCCTTATAAAATTTGGCAAGTCGTATTACTTCGCAAAAAGTGCGTTCGTACGAAATCTGAATTCTCCAGTTTTAAAAAGACCAAAGAAATAGCATTCCCGATCAATCAGTTATAAGGCAGCTATAGGATATGGTCGGCTGATCCTTATAAAATTTATAAGGCAAGTCGAATCACTTTGCAAAATAGTGCATTCGTACAAAATCGGAATTCTCCAGCTATAAAAAAAACAAAGTAATACCATTCCCGATCAATCAGTTATAACGCACCTTTAGGATTTAGTCGGACGATCCTAATAAAATTTGGCAAGTCGTATTACTTCGCAAAAAGCGCATCGCACGAAATCTGAACTCTCTAGCTATAAAAACACCAAAGTAATAGCATTCCCGATCAATCAGTTATAACGCAGCTATAGGATATGGTCGGCCGATCCTTATAAAATTTGGCAAGTCGTATTACTTCGCAAAATAGTGCTATCGTTTGAAAAATCGTAACTCTCTATGCTTTAAAAAGACAAAGAAATAGCATTCCCGATCAATCAGTTATATGGCAGCTGGAGGATATAGTCGGGCGATCCTTATAAAATTTAGCATGTCGTATTACTTGCAAAAAGTGCATTCGTACGAAATCTGAATTCTCCAGCTATAAAAAAACAAAGTAATAGCATTCCCGATCAATCAGTTATAAGGCAGCTTTAGGATATAGTCGGACGATCATAATAAAATTTGGCAAATCGTATTACTTCGCAAAAAAGCGCATTCGTACGAAATCTGAACTCTCTAGCTATAAAAAAACCAAAAGTAATAACATTCCCGATCAATCAGTTATATGGCAACTATAAGATTTAGTCGCCCGATCCTTATGTATTTGGCATGTCGTATTACTTCGGAAAATAGTGCATTCGTAACAGAAATCTTAACTCTCTAGCTTTAAAAAGACAAAAGTGCAAAAAGCATTCCGATCAATCAGTTATATGGCAGCTTTAGGAAAAGTATTTTTAGTCGGACGATCCTTATAAAATTTGGCAAGTCGTGTTCTCCAAAAATACATTCGTACGAAATGATTAATTCTAGCTTAAAAAAAAACATAGTAATAGCATTCCCGATCAATCAGTTATAAGGCAGCTTTAGGATTTAGTCGGACGATCCTAATAAAATTTGGCAAGTCGTGTTACTCCGCAAAAAGCGCATTCAATACGAAATCTGAACTCTCTAGCTATAAAAACACAAAGTAATAGCATTCCCGATCAATCAGTTATATAGCAGCGAAGCCCCCAATATAGTCGGCCGATCCTTATAAAATTAAGCATGTCGTATTACTTTTTGCAAAACAGTGCATTCGTACAGAAATCCCGAATTCTCCAGCTTTAAAAAAACAAGAAAGGGAAAGCTAACTTCGGGCGGAGCCGAAGTTGATATACCCTTAGTTAAAACCGGATATATCGCAAACCGATTCTTATAAAATCTAATCCTAATCCGATCCTTATAAAATTTGGCAAGTCGTATTACTTCGCAAAAAAGCCCATTCGTACGAAATCTGAACTCTCCAGCTATAAAAACACAAAGCTAATAGCATTTCCGATCAATCAGTTATACCGCAGCTATAGGATATGGTCGGCCGATCCTTATAAAATTTGGCAAGCGTAACCAAAATAGTAACTGTAGCGAAATCCAAATCAAGCTATAAAAATACCAAAGATAAATCAGCTATATAGAGAAGAGGATATATAGTCGGCCGATCCTTATAAAAATTTAGCATGTCGTATTACTTTGCAAAACAGTGCATTTGTACGAAATCTGAATTCTCCAGCTATAAAAAAAACAAAGTAATAGCATTCCCGATGCAATCAGTTATAAGGCAGCCTATAGGATATGGTCGGACGATCCTTATAAAATTTGGCAAGTCGTATTACTTCGCAAAAACAGTGCATTCGTACGAAATCTGAATTCTCCAGCTATAAAAACAGCAATAGATTCCTGATCAATCAGTTTAGGCATGTTTAGATTTTAGTCGAACGATCCTTATAAAATTTGGCAAGTCGTATTACTTCCAAGCGTTGTACGAAATCTGAATTTCCAGTTTTAAAAGACCAAAGAAATAGCATTCCCGATCAATCAGTTATAAGGCAGCTATAGGATATGGTCGGCCGATCCTTATAAAATTTGGCAAGTCGAATCACTTCGCAAAAATAGTGCATTCGTACAAAATCTGAACTCTCTAGCTATAAAAACACCATGTCAGTAGCATTCCTGATCAATCAGTTATAACGCAGCTATAGGATATGGTCGGCCGATCCTTATAAAATTTGGCAAGTAAGTCGTATTACTTCGCAAAATAGTGCATTCGTACGAAATCTGAACTCTCTAGCTTTAAAAAGACCAAAGAAATAGCATTCCCGATCAATCAGTTATATCGCAGCCGCGATATGTCGGCCGATCCTTATAAAATTTAGCATGTCGTATAACTTGCAAAACACATTCGTATCGAAACGGAATTCTCCAGCTATAAAAAACAAAGTATTACCATTCCCGATCAATCAGTTATAACGCAATTCTTTAGGATTTAGTCGGACGATCCTAATAAAAATTTGGCAAGTCGTATTACTTCTGCAAAAAGCGCATTCGTAATGGAAATCTTGAACTCTCTAGCTATAAAACACCAAAGTAATAGCATTCCCGATCAATCAGTTTATAACGCAAAGTTATAGGATAAGGTCGGCCGATCCTTATAAAATTTTGGCAAGTCTTATTACTAAGCAAAAATAGTGCTATCGTACGAAATCTTGAGTCCTCTAGCTTTAAAAAAGACCAAAGAAATATATTCCCCGATCAATCAGCGGAAAGGTATTGTAAAGGATATAGTCGGGCGATCCTTATGTAAATTTAGCATGTCGTATTACTTTGCAAAACAGTGCATTCGTAATGAAATCTGAATTCTCCAGCTATAAAAACAAAGTAATAGCATTCCCGATCAATCAGTTATAAGGAGCTTCTTTTGTGGATTTAGTCGACAGATCATAATAAAATTTGGCAAATCGTATTACTTCGCAAAAAGCGCATTCGGTAATGAAATCTGAACTCTCTAGCTATAAAAACACCAAAGTAATAACATTCCCGATCAATCAGTTATATACACCATAAGATTTAGTCGCCCGATCCTTATAAAATTTGGCAAGTCGTGTTACTTCGCAAAAATAGTGCATTCGTACGAAATCTTAACTCTCTTAGCTTTAAAAACACCAGCAAAAGCATTCCCTGATCAATCAGTTATATGGCAGCTTTAGGATCTTAGTCGACGATCCTTATAAATTTGGCAAGTCGTGTTACTTCGCAAAAAAGTGCATTCGTACGAAATGTGAATTCTCCAGTAGCTTTAAAAAAAACATAGTAATAGCATTCCAGATCAATCAGTTATAAGGCAGCTTTAGGATTTAGTCGGACGATCCTTAATAAAATTTGGCAAGTCGTAATATTACTCCGCAAAAGCAGTGCATTCGTAATGAAATCTGAACTCTCTAGCTATAAAAACAATTCAAAGTAATAGCATTCCCGATCAATCAGTTATATAGCAGCTATGAGGATATAGTCGGCCGATCCTTACAAAATTAAGCATGTATTACTTGCAAAATGCGTATCTGTACGAAATCCGAATTCTCCAGCTTTAAAAACAAGAAAGTGAAAGCTAACTTCGGGCGGAGCCGAAGTTGATATACCCTTGCAGTTAAAACCGGATATCGCAACCGATTCTTATAAAATCTAATCCTAATCCGATCCTTATAAATTTGGCAAGTCGTATTACTTCGCAAAAAGCCCATTCGTACGAAAATCGAAACTCCCTAGCTATAAAACACAAAGTTAATAGCATTTCCGATCAATCAGTTATACCGCAGTTATAGCGGATATGGTCGGTCGATCCTTATAAAATTTGGCAAGTCGTATTACTTCGCAAAATAGTGCATTCGTACGAAATCTGAACTCTCTAGCTATAAAAACACCAAAGTAATAGCACTTCCGGATCAATCAGTTATATAGCAGTTAGCGATATATAGTCGGCCGATCCTTATAAAATTTAGCATGTCGTATTACCTTTGCAAAACAGTATTCGTACGAAATCTGAATTCTCCAGCTTAAAAAAAAACAAAGTAATAGCATTCCCGATCAATCAGTTATAAGGCAGCTATAGGATATGAAGTCGGCCGATCCTTATAAAATTTAGCATGTCGTATAACTTTGCAAAACAGTGCATTTGTACGAAATCTGAATTCTCCAGCTAAGGCAAAACAAAAAGTAATAGCATTCCCGATCAATCAGTTATAAGGCAGCTTGAGGATTTAGTCGAACGATCCTTATAAAATTTGGCAAGTCGTATTACTTCGCAAAAAGTGCGTTCGTACGAAATCTGAATTCTCCAGTTTTAAAAAGACCAAAGAAATAGCATTCCCGATCAATCAGTTATAAGGCAGCTATAGGATATGGTCGGCCGATCCTTATAAATTTGGTGGGTCGAATCACTTCGCAAAATAGCATTCGTACAAAAATCTGAACTCTCTAGCTATAAAAACAATTCAAGCAGTAATAGCATTCCCGATCAATCAGTTATAACGGCAGCTTATAGGATATGGTCGGCCGATCCTTATAAAATTTGGCAAGTCGTACATTTCGCAAAATAGTGCATTCGTACGAAATCTGAACTCTCTAGCTTTAAAAAGTCCAAAGAAATAGCATTCCCGGATCAATCAGTTATATCGCAGCTATGAGATATAGTCGGCCGATCCTTATGAAATTTAGCATGTCGTATAACTTTGCAAAACAGTGCATTCGTACGAAATCGGAATTTCCAGCTATAAAACAAAGTATTACCATTCCCGATCAATCAGTTATAACGCACCTTTAGGATTTAGTCGGACGATCCACAATAAAATTTGGCAAGTCGCATTTACTGCAAAAAGCGCATCTGTACGAAATCTGAACTCTCAGCTATAAAAACACCAAAGCAATAGCATTCCCGATCAATCAGCTATAACGCAAAGCTATGAGGATATGGTCGGCCGATCCTTATAAAATTTGGCAAGTCGTATTACTAAGCAAAATAGTACTCGTACAAAATCTTAACTCTCTAGCTTTAAAAAGACCAAAGAAATAGCATTCCCGATCAATCAGTTATATGGCAGCTATAGGATATAGTCGAGCGATCCTTATAAAATTTAGCATGTCGTATTACTTGCAAAACAGTGCATTCGTACGAAATCTGAATTCTCCAGCTATAAAACAAAGTAATAGCATTCCCGATCAATCAGTTATAAGGCAGCTTTAGGATTTAGTCGGACGATCATAATAAAATTTGGCAAATTTCGTATAACTTCGCAAAAAAGCGCATTCGTACGAAATCTGAACTCTCTAGCTATAAAAACACCAAAGTAATAACATTCCCGATCAATCAGTTATATGGCAAACTATAAGATTTAGTCGGCCGATCCTTATAAAATTTGGCAAGTCGTGTTACTTCGCAAAAAGTGCGTTCGTACGATATCTGACCCTCCAGCTTTAAAAAAAAAAAACATAGTAATAAAGATTCCCCGATCAATCAGTTATAAGGCAGTATTTAGGATTTAGTCGGACGATCCTAATAAAATTTGGCAAATTGTATAACTTTGCAAAAGCGCATTCGTACGAAATCTGAACTCTAGCTATAAAAACACCAAAAGCACAACATTCCCGATCAATCAGTTATATGGCAGCTATAGGATTTAGACGGTCAGATCCTTATAAAATTTGGCAAGTCGTATTACTTCTCGCAAAATAGTGCATTCGTACGAAATCTTAACTCTCGAGCTTTAAAAAGACCAAAGAAATAGCATTCCTGATCAATCAGTAATATGGCAGCTATAGGATATAGTCGGGCGATCCTTATAAAATTTAGCATTGTCGTATAACTTTGCAAAAACAGTGTCTTGGGTAATGAAATCTGAATTCTCCAGCTATAAAACAAGAAGGAGGAAAGCTTAGACTTTCGGGCGGAGCCGAAGTTTATGGTACCCTTGCAGTTAAAAACCGGATATTTAGTCGCAAACCGATTTTTATGATTAAATAATAATAAAACCAATAAACTTACGGGAATAAAAATCTAAAAAAAAAAGTCCCAAGCTTCTATCTTCAAAAGTACCAAAGTTGGTATTTCTACCAAACCATTTCCGATCGTTCAGTTCTATGGCAGCTATAGGATATAGTCGGCCGATTCTAATGAAATTTAAAAAAGAGGCTGGATAAGCTGACCAAAAATACAATATGTACTAAGTTTCAGCTTTCTATCTTCAAAAACACGAAAGTTGGGTCATTTCCGATCGTTCAGTTATATGGCAGCTATAAGATATAGTCGGCCGATCCTTATGAAATTTGGGAATGTCGTAATGTTTTGCCAAAGAAAGCCTCGTGTCAAATTTCGTAACTCTAACTCTAAAAACAAGCCTAAGTTATGTACCATTTTCGATCAATCAGTTATATGGTGCTATAGGATATAGTCGGCCGATCCGGGACGTTCCAACTTATAAACTGCGCGCAAAGGAAAGAAGGACGTGTGCAAAGTTTTCAAGACGATAGCTTTTAAACTGAGAGACTAGTTCGCGGTAGAAACGGACAGACAGACATTTGACAGACGGACATGCTCATATAAACTCAGGAGGTGATCCTGATCCAAATGAACAAAGGGCAGGCTTTATAGGTTCGAAGATGTCTTCCTTCACTGCGTTGCACACTTGGGACAAATTATAATACCCTCTGCAAGGGTATAAAAACAAGGAAGTAATAGCATTCCCGATCAATCAGTTATAACGCAGCTATAGGATATGGTCGGCCGATCCTTATAAAATTTGGCGTAAGTCGTATTACTTGCAAAAAGCGCGTCTGTAATGAAATCTGAATTCTCCAGCTTTAAAAAGACCAAAAGAAATAGCACTCCCAATCAATCAGTTATAAGGCAGCTATAGGATATAGCTCGGCCGATCCTTATAAAATTAAGCATGTCGTATTACCTTGCAAAACAGTGCATTCGTAAT
Organism: Drosophila parabipectinata; assembly: GCA_018153455.1. Lineage (NCBI taxonomy): Eukaryota > Metazoa > Arthropoda > Insecta > Diptera > Drosophilidae > Drosophila > Drosophila parabipectinata. The sequence continues at coordinate 2,091 of JAECYA010000035.1, read as the reverse complement.
GAAATCTGAATTCTCCAGCTATAAAAAAAACAAAGTAATAGCATTCCCCGATCAATCAGTTATAACGCAGTTTTAGGATTTAGTCGGATGATCCTAATAAATTTGGCAAGTCGTATTATTTCTCGCAAAACAAAAAGCGTTCGTAATGAAATCTGAACTCTCTAGCTATAAAACAACCAAGGTAATAGCATTCCCGATCAATCAGTTATAACGGCAGCTATAGGATATGCTTGGCCGATCCTTATAAAATTTGGCAAGTCGTATTACTTCGCAAAAATAGTGCATTCGTACGAAATCTGAACTCTCTAGCTTTAAAAAGACCAAAGAAATAGCATTTCCGATCAATCAGTTATACGGCAGCTATGAGATATAGTCGGCCGATCCTTATAAAATTTAGCATGTCGCATAACTTTGCAAAACAGTGCCCTCGTACGAAATCTGAATTCTCCAGCTATAAAACAAGAAAGGAAAGCTAACTCGGGCGGAGCCGAAGTTGATATACCCTTGCAGTTAAAGGAACCGGATATATATCGCAAACATCGGATTTAGTTGGCCGATCCTTATGAAATTTGGTAGGTTGATGAACTGACCAAAAATAGAATCTGTACCAAGTTCCAGCTTTCTATCTTCAAAAACACAAAAGTTGGGTCTAATTCCGGATCTTTTCAGTTATATGGCTAATATAGGATATAGTCGGCGCCGGATCCTTATGAAATTTGGGCGACCCCGGGTCGTATTATTTTGCCAAAAATAGCTCTCATGTCTAAATAAGAACTTTCTAACTCTAAAACAAAAAACAAAGTTATACCATTTCCGATCGTTCAGTTATATGCAGCAGCTATATATCGGCAGTTATATCGGTTATATCGGCAGGGCCGTATAGGACATAGTCATCGATCCTAATGAAGTTTTCCCCGTGTGGTCGGATTAACTGGACCAAAAATAGAATGCGGGTACCAAGTCTCTAGCTTATCTTCAAAACACGAAAGTTGGGTCAATTCCGATCTTTCAGTTATATGGCAGCTATGATAGGATATAGTCGGCCGATCCTTGCGAAATTTGGCACGTCGTATTGTTTTGCCAAAAATAGCTCTCATGTCAAATTTGAATTCTCTAATCCTAAAAACACCAAAGTTATACCCATTTCCGATCAATCAGTTATATGACAGCTATAGGATATAGTCGACCGATCCCGGCCGTTCCGACTTATATACACACACTGCGTGCAAAGGAAAGAAGGGTGTGTGTAAAGTTTCAAGTCGATAGCTTTAAAACTGAGAGACTAGTTCGCGTAGAAACGGACAGACAGACAGACGGACAGACAGACGGACAGACGGACAGACGGACAGACGGACATGCTCATATCAACTCAGGAGGTGATCCTGATCAAGAATATATATACTTTTATAGGGTCGGAGATGTCTCCCTTCACTGCGTTGCACACTTTTGGACAAAATTCATAATACCCTCTGCAAGGGTATAAAAAACAAAGTATTACCATTCCCTGATCAATCAGTTATAACGCACCTTAAGGATTTAGTCGGACGATCCTAATAAAATTTGGCAAGTCGTATTACTTTCGCAAAACAGCGCTATCGTACGAAATCTGAACTCTAGCTATAAAAACACTAACAGCGAATAGCATTCCCGATCAATCCGTTAAAACGCAGCTATAGGATATGGTCGGCCAAAGGATCTTTATAAAAATTTGGCAAGTCGTATTACTTCGCAAAATAGTGCATTCGTACGAAATTCGGGGAACTTCTAGCTTGGTGGGACCAAAGAAATAATAGCATTCCCGATCAATCAGTTATACGGCAGCTATGAGATATAGTCGGTCGATCCTTATAAAATTTAGCATGTCGTATAACTTTTGCAAAACAGCGTTCGGGGTACGAAATCTGAATTTCTCCCCAGTTTTAAAAAAGACCAAAGAAATAGCATTCCCGATCAATCAGTTATAAGGCAAAGCTATAGGATATGGTCGGCCGATCCTTATAAAATTTTGCAAAAGTCGAATCACTTCGCAAAATAGTGCATTCGTACAAAATCTGAACTCTCAGCTATAAAAAACACCAAGGTAATAGCATT
>JAECYA010000357.1:600000-815715 GCA_018153455.1 Drosophila parabipectinata | reverse complement strand
AATATAATCCATAATAGCAAAATTACCAAAATTACAATACCCTCTGCAAGGATGCAACAAGAAAGGAAAGCTAACTTGAGGCGGAACCGAAGTTTATATACCCCTGCAGTTAAGATAGGATATGAATCGCAAATATGGGATATAGTTGGCGGATCCTTATGAGAATTTTAAATTATAAACATCTTATACGAATAAAAAATTAAAAAAAAGGTCAATTTTCTTTCTTCAATAATTCAAAATTGGTATTTTCACAAAAATAGAATCCATAGGAAAAAAGAACAATCTAACTCTAAAAACACCAAAGTTAAGCCGTTTTCGATCAACCAATTACATGTCAACTATGTGCTTAAGTGGGCCGATCCCTGCCGTTCCGACTTATAAACTGCGTGCAAAGGCAAGAAGAGCAAAATTACCAAAATTACAATACCCTCTGCAAGGGTGTTACAAGAAAGGGAAGCTAACTTGAGGCGGAACCGAAGTTTATATACCCCTGCAGTTAAGATAGGACATAAATCGCAAATATCGGATATAGTTGGCGGAACCTTATGATAATTTTAAATTATAAACATCTTATAATGGAATAAAAAATTAAAAAAAAATCCAATTTTCGATCTTCAAAAATTCCAAATTGGTATTTTCACAAAAATAGAATCCATAGGAAAAAAGAACAATCTAACTCTAAAAACACCAAAGTTAAGCCGTTTTCGATCAACCAATTACATGTCAACTATGTGCTTAAGTGGGCCGATCCCTGCCGTTCCGACTTATAAACTGCGTGCAAAGGCAAGAAGAGCAAAATTACCAAAATTACAATACCCTCTGCAAGGGTGTTACAAGAAAGGGAAGCTAACTTGAGGCGGAACCGAAGTTTATATACCCCTGCAGTTAAGATAGGATATAAATCGCAAATATGGGATATAGTTGCGGATCCTTATTCGAATTTCAAATTATAAACATCTTATATGAATAAAAAATTAAAAAAAAGGTAAATTTTCTATCTTCAAAAATTCCAAATTGGTATTTTGACAAAAATATAATCCATAGGAAAAAAGAACAATCTAACTCTAAAAACACCAACGTTAAGGCGTTTTCGATCAACCAATTACATGTCAACTATGTGCTTAAGTGGGCCGATCCCTGCCGTTCCGACTTATAAACTGCGTGCAAAGGCAAGAAGAGCAAAATTACCAAAATTACAATACCCTCTGCAAGGGTGCAACAAGAAAGGAAAGCTAACTTGAGGCGGAACCGAAGTTTATATACCCCTGCAGTTAAGATAGGATATAAATCGCAAATATGGGATATAGTTGGCGGATCCTTATGAGAATTTTAAATTATAAACATCTTATACGAATAAAAAATAAAAAAAAAGGTCAATTTTCTTTCTTCAAAAATTCCAAATTGGTATTTTGACAAAAATAGAATCCATAGGAAAAAGAACAATCTAACTCTAAAAACACCAACGTTAAGGCGTTTTCGATCAACCAATTACATGTCAACTATGTGCTTAAGTGGGCCGATCCCTGCCGTTCCGACTTATAAACTGCGTGCAAAGGCAAGAAGAGCAAAATTACCAAAATTACAATACCCTCTGCAAGGGTGCAACAAGAAAGGAAAGCTAACTTGAGGCGGAACCGAAGTTTATATACCCCTGCAGTTAAGATAGGACATAAATCGCAAATATCGGATATAGTTGGCGGAACCTTATGATAATTTTAAATTATAAACAAATAATAGGAATAAAAAATTAAAAACAAAATCCAATATTCGATCTTCAAAAATACCAAATTGGTCTTTTGACAAAAATATAATCCATAGGAAAAAAGAACAATCTAACTCTAAAAACACCAACGTTAAGGCGTTTTCGATCAACCAATTACATGTCAACTATGTGCTTAAGTGGGCCGATCCCTGCCGTTCCGACTTATAAACTGCGTGCAAAGGCAAGAAGAGCAAAATTACCAAAATTACAATACCCTCTGCAAGGGTGCAACAAGAAAGGAAAGCTAACTTGAGGCGGAACCGAAGTTTATATACCCCTGCAGTTAAGATAGGATATAAATCGCAAATATGGGATATAGTTGCGGATCCTTATGAGAATTTCAAATTATAAACATCTTATATGAATAAAAAATTAAAAAAAAGGTAAATTTTCTATCTTCAAAAATTCCAAATTGGTATTTTGACAAAAATATAATCCATAGGAAAAAAGAACAATCTAACTCTAAAAACACCAACGTTAAGGCGTTTTCGATCAACCAATTACATGTCAACTATGTGCTTAAGTGGGCCGATCCCTGCCGTTCCGACTTATAAACTGCGTGCAAAGGCAAGAAGAGCAAAATTACCAAAATTACAATACCCTCTGCAAGGGTGCAACAAGAAAGGAAAGCTAACTTGAGGCGGAACCGAAGTTTATATACCCCTGCAGTTAAGATAGGATATGAATCGCAAATATGGGATATAGTTGCGGATCCTTATGAGAATTTTAAATTATAAACATCTTATACGAATAAAAAATAAAAAAAGGTCAATTTTCTTTCTTCAATAATTCAAAATTGGTATTTTGACAAAAATAGAATCCATAGGAAAAAAGAACAATCTAACTCTAAAAACACCAACGTTAAGGCGTTTTCGATCAACCAATTACATGTCAACTATGTGCTTAAGTGGGCCGATCCCTGCCGTTCCGACTTATAAACTGCGTGCAAAGGCAAGAAGAGCAAAATTACCAAAACTACAATACCCTCTGCAAGGGTGCAACAAGAAAGGGAAAGCTAACTTGAGGCGGAACCGAAGTTTATATACCCCTGCAGTTAAGATAGGATATAAATCGCAAATATGGGATATAGTTGGCGGATCCTTATGAGAATTTTAAATTATAAACATCTTATAGGAATAAAAAATTAAAAAAAAAGTCAATTTTCTATCTTCAAAAATACCAAATTGGTATTTTGACAAAAATATAATCCATAGGAAAAAAGAACAATCTAACTCTAAAAACACCAAAGTTAAGGCGTTTTCGATCAACCAATTACATGTCAACTATGTGCTTAAGTGGGCCGATCCCTGCCGTTCCGACTTATAAACTGCGTGCAAAGGCAAGAAGAGCAAAATTACCAAAATTACAATACCCTCTGCAAGGGTGCAACAAGAAAGGAAAGCTAACTTGAGGCGGAACCGAAGTTTATATACCCCTGCAGTTAAGATAGGATATAAATCGCAAATATGGGATATAGTTGGCGGATCCTTATGAGAATTTTAAATTATAAACATCTTATACGAATAAAAAATAAAAAAAAAGTCAATTTTCTTTCTTCAAAAATTCCAAATTGGTATTTTGACAAAAATAGAATCCATAGGAAAAAAGAACAATCTAACTCTAAAAACACCAACGTTAAGGCGTTTTCGATCAACCAATTACATGTCAACTATGTGCTTAAGTGGGCCGATCCCTGCCGTTCCGACTTATAAACTGCGTGCAAAGGCAAGAAGAGCAAAATTACCAAAATTACAATACCCTCTGCAAGGGTGCAACAAGAAAGGAAAGCTAACTTGAGGCGGAACCGAAGTTTATATACCCCTGCAGTTAAGATAGGACATAAATCGCAAATATCGGATATAGTTGGCGGAACCTTATGATAATTTTAAATTATAAACAAATAATAGGAATAAAAAATTAAAAACAAAATCCAATATTCGATCTTCAAAAATACCAAATTGGTCTTTTGACAAAAATATAATCCATAGGAAAAAAGAACAATCTAATTCTAAAAACACCAACGTTAAGGCGTTTTCGATCAACCAATTACATGTCAACTATGTGCTTAAGTGGGCCGATCCCTGCCGTTCCGACTTATAAACTGCGTGCAAAGGCAAGAAGAGCAAAATTACCAAAATTACAATACCCTCTGCAAGGGTGCAACAAGAAAGGAAAGCTAACTTGAGGCGGAACCGAAGTTTATATACCCCTGCAGTTAAGATAGGATATAAATCGCAAATATGGGATATAGTTGCGGATCCTTATGAGAATTTCAAATAATAAACATCTTATATGAATAAAAAATTAAAAAAAAGGTAAATTTTCTTTCTTCAAAAATTCCAAATTGGTATTTTGACAAAAATATAATCCATAGGAAAAGAGAACAATCTAATCCTAAAAACACCAACGTTAAGGCGTTTTCGATCAACCAATTACATGTCAACTATGTGCTTAAGTGGGCCGATCCCTGCCGTTCCGACTTATAAACTGCGTGCAAAGGCAAGAAGAGCAAAATTACCAAAATTACAATACCCTCTGCAAGGGTGCAACAAGAAAGGAAAGCTAACTTGAGGCGGAACCGAAGTTTATATACCCCTGCAGTTAAGATAGGATATAAATCGCAAATATGGGATATAGTTGGCGGATCCTTATGAGAATTTTAAATTATAAACATCTTATATGAATAAAAAATTAAAAAAAAGGTAAATTTTCTTTCTTCAAAAATTCCAAATTGGTATTTTGACAAAAATATAATCCATAGGAAAAGAGAACAATCTAATCCTAAAAACACCAACGTTAAGGCGTTTTCGATCAACCAATTACATGTCAACTATGTACTTAAGTGGGCCGATCCCTGCCGTTCCGACTTATAAACTGCGTGCAAAGGCAAGAAGAGAAAATTACCAAAATTACAATACCCTCTGCAAGGGTGCAACAAGAAAGGAAAGCTAACTTGAGGCGGAACCGAAGTTTATATACCCCTGCAGTTAAGATAGGATATAAATCGCAAATATGGGATATAGTTGGCGGATCCTTATGAGAATTTCAAATTATAAACATCTTATACGAATAAAAAATAAAAAAAAAGGTAAATTTTCTATCTTCAAAAATTCCAAATTGGTATTTTGACAAAAATATAATCCATAGGAAAAAAGAACAATCTAACTCTAAAAACACCAAAGTTAAGGCGTTTTCGATCAACCAATTACATGTCAACTATGTGCTTAAGTGGGCCGATCCCTGCCGTTCCGACTTATAAACTGCGTGCAAAGGCAAGAAGAGCAAAATTACCAAAATTACAATACCCTCTGCAAGGATGCAACAAGAAAGGAAAGCTAACTTGAGGCGGAACCGAAGTTTATATACCCCTGCAGTTAAGATAGGATATGAATCGCAAATATGGGATATAGTTGGCGGATCCTTATGAGAATTTTAAATTATAAACATCTTATACGAATAAAAAATAAAAAAAAGGTCAATTTTCTTTCTTCAAAAATTCCAAATTGGTATTTTGACAAAAATAGAATCCATAGGAAAAAAGAACAATCTAACTCTAAAAACACCAACGTTAAGGCGTTTTCGATCAACCAATTACATGTCAACTATGTGCTTAAGTGGGCCGATCCCTGCCGTTCCGACTTATAAACTGCGTGCAAAGGCAAGAAGAGCAAAATTACCAAAATTACAATACCCTCTGCAAGGGTGCAACAAGAAAGGAAAGCTAACTTGAGGCGGAACCGAAGTTTATATACCCCTGCAGTTAAGATAGGACATAAATCGCAAATATCGGATATAGTTGGCGGAACCTTATGATAATTTTAAATTATAAACAAATAATAGGAATAAAAAATTAAAAACAAAATCCAATATTCGATCTTCAAAAATACCAAATTGGTCTTTTGACAAAAATATAATCCATAGGAAAAAGAACAATCTAATTCTAAAAACACCAACGTTAAGGCGTTTTCGATCAACCAATTACATGTCAACTATGTGCTTAAGTGGGCCGATCCCTGCCGTTCCGACTTATAAACTGCGTGCAAAGGCAAGAAGAGCAAAATTACCAAAATTACAATACCCTCTGCAAGGGTGCAACAAGAAAGGAAAGCTAACTTGAGGCGGAACCGAAGTTTATATACCCCTGCAGTTAAGATAGGATATAAATCGCAAATATGGGATATAGTTGGCGGATCCTTATGAGAATTTTAAATTATAAACATCTTATATGAATAAAAAATTAAAAAAAAGGTCAAATTTTCTATCTTCAAAAATTCCAAATTGGTATTTTGACAAAAATATAATCCATAGGAAAAAGAACAATCTAACTCTAAAAACACCAACGTTAAGGCGTTTTCGATCAACCAATTACATGTCAACTATGTGCTTAAGTGGGCCGATCCCTGCCGTTCCGACTTATAAACTGCGTGCAAAGGCAAGAAGAGCAAAATTACCAAAATTACAATACCCTCTGCAAGGGTGCAACAAGAAAGGAAAGCTAACTTGAGGCGGAACCGAAGTTTATATACCCCTGCAGTTAAGATAGGACATAAATCGCAAATATCGGATATAGTTGGCGGAACCTTATGATAATTTTAAATTATAAACAAAAAATAGGAATAAAAAATTAAAAACAAAATCCAATATTCGATCTTCAAAAATACCAAATTGGTCTTTTGACAAAAATATAATCCATAGGAAAAAAGAACAATCTAACTCTAAAAACACCAACGTTAAGGCGTTTTCGATCAACCAATTACATGTCAACTATGTGCTTAAGTGGGCCGATCCCTGCCGTTCCGACTTATAAACTGCGTGCAAAGGCAAGAAGAGCAAAATTACCAAAATTACAATACCCTCTGCAAGGGTGCAACAAGAAAGGAAAGCTAACTTGAGGCGGAACCGAAGTTTATATACCCCTGCAGTTAAGATAGGATATAAATCGCAAATATGGGATATAGTTGCGGATCCTTATGAGAATTTCAAATTATAAACATCTTAATATGAATAAAAAATTAAAAAAAAAGGTAAATTTTCTATCTTCAAAAACTCCAAATTGGTATTTTGACAAAAATATAATCCATAGGAAAAAAGAACAATCTAACTCTAAAAACACCAACGTTAAGGCATTTTCGATCAACCAATTACATGTCAACTATGTGCTTAAGTGGGCCGATCCCTGCCGTTCCGACTTATAAACTGCGTGCAAAGGCAAGAAGAGCAAAATTACCAAAATTACAATACCCTCTGCAAGGGTGCAACAAGAAAGGAAAGCTAACTTGAGGCGGAACCGAAGTTTATATACCCCTGCAGTTAAGATAGGATATAAATCGCAAATATGGGATATAGTTGGCGGATCCTTATGAGAATTTTAAATTATAAACATCTTATACGAATAAAAAATTAAAAAAAAGGTCCAATTTTCGTTCTTCAAAAATTCCAAATTGGTATTTTCACAAAAATAGAATCCATAGGAAAAAAGAACAAACTAACTCTAAAAACACCAACGTTAAGGCATTTTCGATCAACCAATTACATGTCAACTATGTGCTTAAGTAGGCCGATCCCTAACGTTCCGAGTTATAAACTGCGTGCAAAGGCAAGAAGAGCAAAATTACCAAAATTACAATACCCTCTGCAAGGGTGCAACAAGAAAGGAAAGCTAACTTGAGGCGGAACCGAAGTTTATATACCCCTGCAGTTAAGATAGGACATAAATCGCAAATATCGGATATAGTTGGCGGAACCTTATGATAATTTTAAATTATAAACAAATAATAGGAATAAAAAATTAAAAACAAAATCCAATATTCGATCTTCAAAAATACCAAATTGGTCTTTTGACAAAAATATAATCCATAGGAAAAAAGAACAATCTAATTCTAAAAACACCAACGTTAAGGCGTTTTCGATCAACCAATTACATGTCAACTATGTGCTTAAGTGGGCCGATCCCTGCCGTTCCGACTTATAAACTGCGTGCAAAGGCAAGAAGAGCAAAATTACCAAAATTACAATACCCTCTGCAAGGGTGCAACAAGAAAGGAAAGCTAACTTGAGGCGGAACCGAAGTTTATATACCCCTGCAGTTAAGATAGGATATAAATCGCAAATATGGGATATAGTTGCGGATCCTTATGAGAATTTCAAATAATAAACATCTTATATGAATAAAAAATTAAAAAAAAGGTAAATTTTCTTTCTTCAAAAATTCCAAATTGGTATTTTGACAAAAATATAACCCATAGGAAAAAAGAACAATCTAACTCTAAAAACACCAAAGTTAAGCCGTTTTCGATCAACCAATTACATGTCAACTATGTGCTTAAGTGGGCCGATCCCTAACGTTCCGAGTTATAAACTGCGTGCAAAGGCAAGAAGAGCAAAATTACCAAAATTACAATACCCTCTGCAAGGGTGCAACAAGAAAGGAAAGCTAACTTGAGGCGGAACCGAAGTTTATATACCCCTGCAGTTAAGATAGGATATGAATCGCAAATATGGGATATAGTTGGCGGATCCTTATGAGAATTTTAAATTATAAACATCTTATACGAATAAAAAATAAAAAAAAGGTCAATTTTCTTTCTTCAAAAATTCCAAATTGGTATTTTGACAAAAATAGAATCCATAGGAAAAAAGAACAATCTAACTCTAAAAACACCAAAGTTAAGCCGTTTTCGATCAACCAATTACATGTCAACTATGTGCTTAAGTGGGCCGATCCCTAACGTTCCGAGTTATAAACTGCATGCAAAGGCAAGAAGAGCAAAATTACCAAAATTACAATACCCTCTGCAAGGGTGTTACAAGAAAGGGAAGCTAACTTGAGGCGGAACCGAAGTTTATATACCCCTGCAGTTAAGATAGGACATAAATCGCAAATATCGGATATAGTTGGCGGAACCTTATGATAATTTTAAATTATAAACAAATAATAGGAATAAAAAATTAAAAACAAAATCCAATATTCGATCTGCAAAAATACCAAATTGGTCTTTTGACAAAAATATAATCCATAGGAAAAGAGAACAATCTAATTCTAAAAACACCAACGTTAAGGCGTTTTCGATCAACCAATTACATGTCAACTATGTGCTTAAGTGGGCCGATCCCTGCCGTTCCGACTTATAAACTGCGTGCAAAGGCAAGAAGAGCAAAATTACCAAAATTACAATACCCTCTGCAAGGGTGCAACAAGAAAGGAAAGCTAACTTGAGGCGGAACCGAAGTTTATATACCCCTGCAGTTAAGATAGGATATAAATCGCAAATATGGGATATAGTTGCGGATCCTTATGAGAATTTCAAATTATAAACATCTTATATGAATAAAAAATTAAAAAAAAGGTAAATTTTCTATCTTCAAAAATTCCAAATTGGTATTTTGACAAAAATATAATCCATAGGAAAAAAGAACAATCTAACTCTAAAAACACCAACGTTAAGGCGTTTTCGATCAACCAATTACATGTCAACTATGTGCTTAAGTGGGCCGATCCCTGCCGTTCCGACTTATAAACTGCGTGCAAAGGCAAGAAGAGCAAAATTACTAAAATTACAATACCCTCTGCAAGGGTGCAACAAGAAAGGAAAGCTAACTTGAGGCGGAACCGAAGTTTATATACCCCTGCAGTTAAGATAGGATATAAATCGCAAATATGGGATATAGTTGCGGATCCTTATGAGAATTTCAAATTATAAACATCTTATATGAATAAAAAATTAAAAAAAAGGTAAATTTTCTATCTTCAAAAATTCCAAATTGGTATTTTGACAAAAATATAATCCATAGGAAAAAAGAACAATCTAACTCTAAAAACACCAACGTTAAGGCGTTTTCGATCAACCAATTACATGTCAACTATGTGCTTAAGTGGGCCGATCCCTGCCGTTCCGACTTATAAACTGCGTGCAAAGGCAAGAAGAGCAAAATTACCAAAATTACAATACCCTCTGCAAGGGTGCAACAAGAAAGGAAAGCTAACTTGAGGCGGAACCGAAGTTTATATACCCCTGCAGTTAAGATAGGATATGAATCGCAAATATGGGATATAGTTGCGGATCCTTATGAGAATTTTAAATTATAAACATATAATAGGAATAAAAAATTAAAAACAAAATCCAATATTCGATCTTCAAAAATACCAAATTGGTATTTTGACAAAAATATAATCCATAGGAAAAAAGAACAATCTAACTCTAAAAACACCAACGTTAAGGCGTTTTCGATCAACCAATTACATGTCAACTATGTGCTTAAGTGGGCCGATCCCTGCCGTTCCGACTTATAAACTGCGTGCAAAGGCAAGAAGAGCAAAATTACCAAAATTACAATACCCTCTGCAAGGGTGCAACAAGAAAGGAAAGCTAACTTGAGGCGGAACCGAAGTTTATATACCCCTGCAGTTAAGATAGGATATAAATCGCAAATATGGGATATAGTTGCGGATCCTTATGAGAATTTCAAATTATAAACATCTTATACGAATAAAAAATTAAAAAAAGGTAAATTTTCTATCTTCAAAAATTCCAAATTGGTATTTTGACAAAAATATAATCCATAGGAAAAAAGAACAATCTAACTCTAAAAACACCAACGTTAAGGCGTTTTCGATCAACCAATTACATGTCAACTATGTGCTTAAGTGGGCCGATCCCTGCCGTTCCGACTTATAAACTGCGTGCAAAGGCAAGAAGAGCAAAATTACCAAAATTACAATACCCTCTGCAAGGATGCAACAAGAAAGGAAAGCTAACTTGAGGCGGAACCGAAGTTTATATACCCCTGCAGTTAAGATAGGATATGAATCGCAAATATGGGATATAGTTGGCGGATCCTTATGAGAATTTTAAATTATAAACATCTTATACGAATAAAAAATAAAAAAAAGGTCAATTTTCTTTCTTCAATAATTCAAAATTGGTATTTTCACAAAAATAGAATCCATAGGAAAAAAGAACAATCTAACTCTAAAAACACCAAAGTTAAGCCGTTTTCGATCAACCAATTACATGTCAACTATGTGCTTAAGTGGGCCGATCCCTAACGTTCCGAGTTATAAACTGCATGCAAAGGCAAGAAGAGCAAAATTACCAAAATTACAATACCCTCTGCAAGGGTGTTACAAGAAAGGGAAGCTAACTTGAGGCGGAACCGAAGTTTATATACCCCTGCAGTTAAGATAGGACATAAATCGCAAATATCGGATATAGTTGGCGGAACCTTATGATAATTTTAAATTATAAACAAATAATAGGAATAAAAAATTAAAAACAAAATCCAATATTCGATCTTCAAAAATACCAAATTGGTCTTTTGACAATAATATAATCCATAGGAAAAGAGAACAATCTAATTCTAAAAACACCAATGTTAAGGCGTTTTCGATCAACCAATTACATGTCAACTATGTGCTTAAGTGGGCCGATCCCTGCCGTTCCGACTTATAAACTGCGTGCAAAGGCAAGAAGAGCAAAATTACCAAAATTACAATACCCTCTGCAAGGGTGCAACAAGAAAGGAAAGCTAACTTGAGGCGGAACCGAAGTTTATATACCCCTGCAGTTAAGATAGGATATAAATCGCAAATATGGGATATAGTTGCGGATCCTTATGAGAATTTCAAATTATAAACATCTTATATGAATAAAAAATTAAAAAAAAGTAAATTTTCTATCTTCAAAAATTCCAAATTGGTATTTTGACAAAAATATAATCCATAGGAAAAAGAACAATCTAACTCTAAAAACACCAACGTTAAGGCGTTTTCGATCAACCAATTACATGTCAACTATGTGCTTAAGTGGGCCGATCCCTGCCGTTCCGACTTATAAACTGCGTGCAAAGGCAAGAAGAGCAAAATTACCAAAATTACAATACCCTCTGCAAGGGTGCAACAAGAAAGGAAAGCTAACTTGAGGCGGAACCGAAGTTTATATACCCCTGCAGTTAAGATAGGATATGAATCGCAAATATGGGATATAGTTGGCGGATCCTTATGAGAATTTTAAATTATAAACATCTTATACGAAAAAAAAATAAAAAAAAGGTCAATTTTCTTTCTTCAATAATTCCAAATTGGTATTTTCACAAAAATAGAATCCATAGGAAAAAAGAACAATCTAACTCTAAAAACACCAAAGTTAAGGCGTTTTCGATCAACCAATTACATGTCAACTATGTGCTTAAGTGGGCCGATCCCTAACGTTCAGAGTTATAAACTGCATGCAAAGGCAAGAAGAGCAAAATTACCAAAATTACAATACCCTCTGCAATGGTGTTACAAGAAAGGGAAGCTAACTTGAGGCGGAACCGAAGTTTATATACCCCTGCAGTTAAGATAGGACATAAATCGCAAATATCGGATATAGTTGGCGGAACCTTATGATAATTTTAAATTATAAACATATAATAGGAATAAAAAATTAAAAACAAAATCCAATATTCGATCTGCAAAAATACCAAATTGGTCTTTTGACAAAAATATAATCCATAGGAAAAGAGAACAATCTAATTCTAAAAACACCAATGTTAAGGCGTTTTCGATCAACCAATTACATGTCATCTATGTGCTTAAGTGGGCCGATCCCTGCCGTTCCGACTTATAAACTGCGTGCAAAGGCAAGAAGAGCAAAATTACCAAAATTACAATACCCTCTGCAAGGGTGCAACAAGAAAGGAAAGCTAACTTGAGGCGGAACCGAAGTTTATATACCCCTGCAGTTAAGATAGGATATAAATCGCAAATATGGGATATAGTTGCGGATCCTTATGAGAATTTCAAATTATAAACATCTTATATGAATAAAAAATTAAAAAAAAGGTAAATTTTCTATCTTCAAAAATTCCAAATTGGTATTTTGACAAAAATATAATCCATAGGAAAAAAGAACAATCTAACTCTAAAAACACCAAAGTTAAGGCATTTTCGATCAACCAATTACATGTCAACTATGTGCTTAAGTGGGCCGATCCCTGCCGTTCCGACTTATAAACTGCGTGCAAAGGCAAGAAGAGCAAAATTACCAAAATTACAATACCCTCTGCAAGGGTGCAACAAGAAAGGAAAGCTAACTTGAGGCGGAACCGAAGTTTATATACCCCTGCAGTTAAGATAGGATATAAATCGCAAATATGGGATATAGTTGGCGGATCCTTATGAGAATTTTAAATTATAAACATCTTATACGAATAAAAAATTAAAAAAAGGGTCAATTTTCTATCTTCAAAAATTCCAAATTGGTCTTTTGACAATAATATAATCCATAGGAAAAGAGAACAATCTAACTCTAAAAACAGCAAACTTAAGCCGTTTTCGATCAACCAATTACATGTAAACTATGTGCTTAAGTGGGCCGATCCCTACCGTTCCGACTTATAAACTGCGTGCAAAGGCAAGAAGAGCAAAATTACC
Organism: Drosophila parabipectinata; assembly: GCA_018153455.1. Taxonomy (NCBI): domain Eukaryota; kingdom Metazoa; phylum Arthropoda; class Insecta; order Diptera; family Drosophilidae; genus Drosophila; species Drosophila parabipectinata. Next base: position 802,540 of record JAECYA010000357.1, on the reverse strand, counting down.
AAAATTACAATACCCTCTGCAAGGGTGCAACAAGAAAGGAAAGCTTACTTGAGGCGGAACCGAAGTTTATATACCCCTGCAGTTATGCAGTTAAGATAGGATATAAATCGCAAATATGGGATATAGTTGCGGATCCTTATGAGAATTTCAAATTATAAACATCTTATATGAATAAAAAATTAAAAAAAAGGTAAATTTTCTATCTTCAAAAATTCCAAATTGGTATTTTGACAAAAATATAATCCATAGGAAAAAAGAACAATCTAACTCCAAAAACACCAAAGTTAAGGCATTTTCGATCAACCAATTACATGTCAACTATGTACTTAAGTGGCCGATCCCTGCCGTTCCGACTTATAAACTGCGTGCAAAGACAAGAAGAGAAATTACCAAAATTATAATAACCTTCAAAGTGGTATAACAAAAATAGAATCCATAGGAAAAGAGAACAATCTAATTCTAAAAACACCAACGTTAAGGTGTTTTCGATCAACCAATTACATGTAAACTATGTGCTTAAGTGGGCCGATCCCTACCGTTCCGACTTATAAACTGCGTGCAAAGGCAAGAAGAGCAAAATTACCAAAATTACAATACCCTCTGCAAGGGTGCAACAAGAAAGGAAAGCTTACTTGAGGCGGAACCGAAGTTTATATACCCCTGCAGTTCTGCAGTTAAGATAGGATATAAATCGCAAATATGGGATATAGTTGCGGATCCTTATGTGAATTTCAAATTCTAAACATCTTATATGAATAAAAAATTAAAAAAAAGGTAAATTTTCTATCTTCAAAAATTCCAAATTGGTATTTTGACAAAAATATAATCCATAGGAAAAAAGAACAATCTAACTCTAAAAACACCAAAGTTAAGGCATTTTCGATCAACCAATTACATGTCAACTATGTGCTTAAGTGGGCCGATCCCTGCCGTTCCGACTTATAAACTGCGTGCAAAGGCAAGAAGAGCAAAATTACCAAAATTACAATACCCTCTGCAAGGGTGCAACAAGAAAGGAAAGCTAACTTGAAGCGGAACCGAAGTTTATATACCCCTGAAGTTAAGATAGGATATGAATCGCAAATATGGGATATAGTTGGCGGATCCTTATGAGAATTTTAAATTATAAACATCTTATACGAATAAAAAATACAAAAAAGGTCAATTTTCTTTCTTCAATAATTCCAAATTGGTATTTTGACAAAAATAGAATCCAAAGGAAAAAAGAACAATTTAACTCTAAAAACACCAACGTTAAGGCGTTTTCGATCAACCAATTACATGTAAACTATGTGCTTAAGTGGGCCGATCCCTGCCGTTCCGACTTATAAACTGCGTGCAAAGGCAAGAAGAGCAAAATTACCAAAATTATAATACCCTCTGCAAATGGTCAAAGTAAGACAAAACTAGATTCCATAGGCGGAACCGAACAATTTATAACCCCTGCAGTTAAGAAGACATAAACGCAAATATGGATTAATGGCGCTTTGAATTTTAAATTGATCAACCAATTATACGAATGAAAACTAATGTGATAAACCTAATTGGTCACACGATCACGTTCCGACTTATAAACTGCGTGCAAAGGCAAGAAGAGCAAAATTACCAAAATTACAATACCCTCTGCAAGGATGCAACAAGAAAGGAAAGCTAACTTGAGGCGGAACCGAAGTTTATATACCCCTGCAGTTAAGATAGGATATAAATCGCAAATATCGGATATAGTTGGCGGAACCTTATGATAATTTTAAATTATAAACAAATAATAGGAATAAAAAATTTAAAACAAAATCCAATATTCTATCTTCAAAAATAACCAAATTGGTATTTTGACAAAAATATAATCCATAGGAAAAATGAACAATCTAACTCTAAAAAACACCAAAGTTAAGGCATTTTCGATCAACCAATTACATGTCAACTATGTGCTTAAGTGGGCCGATCCCTGCCGTTCCGAGTAATAAGCTGCGAGCAAAGGCAAGAAGAGCAAAATTACCAAAATTACAATACCCTTTGCAAGGATGCAACAAGAAAGGAAACCTAACTTGAGGCGGAACCGAAGTTTATATACCCCTGCAAATAGGATAGGATATGAATCGCAAATATGGGATATAGTTGGCGGATCCTTATGAGAATTTTAAATAATAAACATCTTATACGAATAAAAAATACAAAAAAAAAAATTCCAAATTGGTATTTTGACAAAAATAGAATCCAAAGAAAAAAGGAACAATCTAACTCTAAAAACACCAAAGTTAAGGCGTTTTCGATCAACCGATTACATGTAAACTATGTGCTTCAAAGGCTCCCTGCCGTTCCGACTTATAAACTGCGTGCAATGGCAAGAAGGGCAAAAAAACCAAAATCATAATACACTTCCAAATTGGTATTTTGACAAAAATAGATTCCATAGGAAAAATGAACAATCTAACTCTAAAAACACCAAAGTTAAGGCATTTTCGATCAACCAATTACATGTAAACTATGTGCCTAAGTGGGCCGATCCCTGCCGTTCCGACTTATAAACTGCGTGCAAAGGCAAGAAGAGCAAAATTACCAAAATTACAATACCCTCTGCAAGGATGCAACAAGAAAGGGAAGCTAACTTGAGGCGGAACCGAAGTTTATATACCCCTGCAGTTATATATCCTAAGATAGGATATAAATCGCAAATATGGGATATAGTTGCGAATCCTTATGTGAATTTCAAATTATAAACATCTTATATGAATAAAAAATTAAAAAAGGTAGAAAATTTTCTATCTTCAAAAATTCCAAATTGGTATTTTGACAAAAATATAATCCATAGGAAAAAAGAACAATCTAACTCCAAAAACACCAAAGTTAAGGCATTTTCGATCAACCAATTACATGTCAACTATGTACTTAAGTGGGCCGATCCCTGCCGTTCCGACTTATAAACTGCGTGCAAAGGCAAGAAGAGAAAATTACCAAAATTACAATACCCTCTGCGAGGGTGCAACAAGAAAGGAAAGCTAACTTGAGGCGGAACCGAATTTCGATTTTAAAAAATAACCAAATTGTTGTTAAGATAAATATATAATCAAGCAAAAATGAACAATCGAACTATAAAAAACCAACGTTAAGGCGTTTTCGATCAACCAATTACATGAAAATTTTAAACTTATAAACATCTTGCAAAGGCAAGAAAAAAAAAAAAAAACCAACAAGAAAGGAAACTAACTTGAGGGGAACCGAATTTCGATTTTAAAAAATAACAAATTGTTGTTTTGACAAATATATAATCCATAGGAAAAATGAACAATCTAACTCTAAAAACACCAACGTTAAGGCGTTTTCGATCAACCAATTACATGTAAACTATGTGCTTAAGTGGGCCGATCCCTGCCGTTCCGACTTATAAACTGCGTGCAAAGGAAAGAAGAGCAAAATTACTAAAATTACAATACCCTCTGCAAGGGTGCAACAAGAAAGGAAAGCTAACTTGAGGCGGAACTGAAGTTTATATACCTCTGCAGTTAAGATGGGATATAAATCGCAAATATCGGATATAGTTGGCGGAACCTTATGATAATTTTAAATTATAAACAAATAATAGGAATAAAAAATTAAAAACAAAATCCAATATTCTATTTTCAAAAATAACAAATTGGTATTTTGACAAATATATAATCCATAGGAAAAATGAACAATCTAACTCTAAAAACACCAACGTTAAGGCGTTTTCGATCAACCAATTACATGTCAACTATGTGCTTAAGTGGGCCGATCCCTGCCGTTCCGACTTATAAACTGCGTGCAAAGACAAGAAGAGAAAATTACCAAAATTATAATACCCTTCCAAATTGGTATTTTGACAAAAATAGATTCCATAGGAAAAATGAACAATCTAACTCTAAAAACACCAACGTTAAGGCGTTTTCGATCAACCAATTACATGTCAACTATGTGCTTAAGTGGGCCGATCCCTGCCGTTCCGAGTAATAAGCTGCGTGCAAAGGCAAGAAGAGCAAAATTACCAAAATTACAATACCCTTTGCAAGGATGCAACAAGAAAGGAAAGCTAACTTGAGGCGGAACCGAATTTTATATACCCCTGCAGTTAAGATAGGATATAAATCGCAAATATGGGATATAGTTGCGGATCCTTATGAGAATTTCAAATTATAAACATCTTATACGAATAAAAAATACAAAAAAGGTCAATTTTCTTTCTTCAAAAATTCCAAATTAGTATTTTGACAAAAATATGATCCATAGGAAAAAAGAACAATCTAACTCTAAAAACACCAAAGTTAAGGCATTTTCGATCAACCAATTACATGTCAACTATGTGCTTAAGTGGGCCGATCCCTGCCGTTCCGAGTAATAAGCTGCGTGCAAAGGCAAGAAGAGCAAAATTACCAAAATTACAATACCCTTTGCAAGGATGCAACAAGAAAGGAAAGCTTACTTGAGGCGGAACCGAAGTTTATATACCCCTGCAGTTAAGATAGGATATGAATCGCAAATATGGGATATAGTTGCGGATCCTTATGAGAATTTTAAATTATAAACATCTTATACGAATAAAAAATACAAAAAAGGTCAATTTTCTTTCTTCAAAAATTCCAAATTGGTATTTTGACAAAAATATAATCCATAGGAAAAAAGAACAATCTAACTCTAAAAACACCAACGTTAAGGCGTTTTCGATCAACCAATTACATGTAAACTATGTGCTTAAGTGGGCCGATCCCTGCCGTTCCGACTTATAAACTGCGTGCAAAGGCAAGAAGAGCAAAATTACCAAAATTACAATACCCTCTGCAAGGATGCAACAAGAAAGGGAAGCTTACTTGAGGCGGAACCGAAGTTTATATACCCCTGCAGTTATATATCCTAAGATAGGATATAAATCGCAAATATGGGATATAGTTGCGAATCCTTATGAGAATTTCAAATTATAAACATCTTATATGAATAAAAAATTAAAAAAAAGGTAAATTTTCTATCTTCAAAAATTCCAAATTGGTATTTTGACAAAAATATAATCCATAGGAAAAAAGAACAATCTAACTCCAAAAACACCAAAGTTAAGGCATTTTCGATCAACCAATTACATGTCAACTATGTACTTAAGTGGGCCGATCCCTGCCGTTCCGACTTATAAACTGCGTGCAAAGACAAGAAGAGAAAATTACCAAAATTATAATACCCTTCCAAATTGGTATTTTGACAAAAATAGAATCCATAGGAAAAATGAACAATCTAACTCTAAAAACACCAACGTTAAGGCGTTTTCGATCAACCAATTACATGTAAACTATGTGCTTAAGTGGGCCGATCCCTGCCGTTCCGACTTATAAACTGCGTGCAAAGGCAAGAAGAGAAAATTACCAAAATTACAATACCCTCTGCGAGGGTGCAACAAGAAAGGAAAGCTAACTTGAGGCGGAATGGAAGTTTATATACCTCTGCAGTTAAGATGGGATATAAATCGCAAATATCGGATATAGTTGGCGGAACCTTATGATAATTTTAAATTATAAACAAATAATAGGAATAAAAAATTTAAAACAAAATCCAATATTCTATTTTCAAAAATAACAAATTGGTATTTTGACAAATATATAATCCATAGGAAAAATGAACGATCTAACTCTAAAAAAACACCAAAGTTAAGGCATTTTCGATCAACCAATTACATGTCAACTATGTGCTTAAGTGGGCCGATCCCTGCCGTTCCGAGTAATAAGCTGCGTGCAAAGGCAAGAAGAGCAAAATTACCAAAATTACAATACCCTTTGCAAGGATGCAACAAGAAAGGAAAGCTAACTTGAGGCGGAACCGAAGTTTATATACCCCTGCAGTTAAGATAGGATATGAATCGCAAATATGGGATATAGTTGGCGGATCCTTATGAGAATTTTAAATAATAAACATCTTATACGAATAAAAAATACAAAAAAGGTCAATTTTCTTTCTTCAAAAATTCCAAATTGGTATTTTGACAAAAATAGAATCCAAAGGAAAAAAGAACAATCTAACTCTAAAAACACCAAAGTTAAGGCGTTTTCGATCGACCAATTACATGTAAACTATGTGCTTAAGTGGGCCGATCCCTGCCGTTCCGACTTATAAACTGCGTGCAAAGGCAAGAAGGGCAAAATAACCAAAATCATAATACCCTTCCAAATTGGTATTTTGACAAAAATAGAATCCATAGGAAAAATAAACAATCTAACTCTAAAAACACCAACGTTAAGGCGTTTTCGATCAACCAATTACATGTAAACTATGTGCTTAAGTGGGCCGATCCCTGCCGTTCCGACTTATAAACTGCGTGCAAAGACAAGAAGAGAAAATTACCAAAATTACAATACCCTCTGCGAGGGTGCAACAAGAAAGGAAAGCTAACTTGAGGCGGAATGGAAGTTTATATACCTCTGCAGTTAAGATGGGATATAAATCGCAAATATCGGATATAGTTGGCGGAACCTTATGATAATTTTAAATTATAAACAAATAATAGGAATAAAAAATTAAAAACAAAATCCAATATTCTATTTTCAAAAATAACAAATTGGTATTTTGACAAATATATAATCCATAGGAAAAATGAACAATCTAACTCTAAAAAAACACCAAAGTTAAGGCATTTTCGATCAACCAATTACATGTCAACTATGTGCTTAAGTGGGCCGATCCCTGCCGTTCCGAGTAATAAGCTGCGAGCAAAGGCAAGAAGAGCAAAATTACCAAAATTACAATACCCTCTGCGAGGGTGCAACAAGAAAGGAAAGCTAACTTGAGGCGGAACCGGAAGTTTATATACCCCTGCAGTTAAGATGGGATATAAATCGCAAATATCGGATATAGTTGGCGGAACCTTATGATAATTTTAAATTATAAACAAATAATAGGAATAAAAAATTTAAAAACAAAATCCAATTATTTTCAAAAATTCCAAATTGGTATTTTGACAAAAATAGAATCCATAGGAAAAATGAACAATCTAACTCTAAAAAAACACCAAAGTTAAGGCATTTTCGATCAACCAATTACATGTCAACTATGTGCTTAAGTGGGCCGATCCCTGCCGTTCCGACTTATAAACTGCGTGCAAAGGCAAGAAGAGCAAAATTACCAAAATTACAATACCCTTTGCAAGGATGCAACAAGAAAGGAAAGCTAACTTGAGGCGGAACCGAATTTTATATACCCCTGCAGTTAAGATAGGATATAAATCGCAAATATGGGATATAGTTGCGGATCCTTATGAGAATTTCAAATTATAAACATCTTATATGAATAAAAAATTAAAAAAAAGGTAAATTTTCTATCTTCAAAAATTCCAAATTTGTATTTTGACAAAAATATAATCCATAGGAAAAAAGAACATTCCAACTCCAAAAACACCAAAGTTAAGGCATTTTCGATCAACCAATTACATGTCAACTATGTACTTAAGTGGGCCGATCCCTGCCGTTCCGACTTATAAACTGCGTGCAAAGACAAGAAGAGAAAATTACCAAAATTATAATACCCTTCCAAATTGGTATTTTGACAAAAATAGAATCCATAGGAAAAATGAACAATCTAACTCTAAAAACACCAACGTTAAGGCGTTTTCGATCAACCAATTACATGTCAACTATGTGCTTAAGTGGGCCGATCCCTGCCGTTCCGAGTAATAAGCTGCGTGCAAAGGCAAGAAGAGCAAAATTACCAAAATTACAATACCCTCTGCAAGGGTGCAACAAGAAAGGAAAGCTAACTTGAGGCGGAACGGAAGTTTATATACCCCTGCAGTTAAGATGGGATATAAATCGCAAATATCGGATATAGTTGGCGGAACCTTATGATAATTTTAAATTATAAACAAATAATAGGAATAAAAAATTTAAAACAAAATCCAATATTCTATTTTCAAAAATAACAAATTGGTATTTTGACAAAAATATAATCCATAGGAAAAATGAACAATCTAACTCTAAAAAACACCAAAATTAAGGCATTTTCGATCAACCAATTACATGTCAACTATGTGCTTAAGTGGGCCGATCCCTGCCGTTCCGAGTAATAAGCTGCGTGCAAAGGCAAGAAGAGCAAAATTACCAAAATTACAATACCCTTTGCAAGGATGCAACAAGAAAGGAAAGCTAACTTGAGGCGGAACCGAAGTTTATATACCCCTGCAGTTAAGATAGGATATGAATCGCAAATATGGGATATAGGTGGCGGATCCTTATGAGAATTTTAAATAATAAACATCTTATACGAATAAAAAATAAAAAAAGGTCAATTTTCTTTCTTCAAAAATTCCAAATTGGTATTTTGACAAAAATAGAATCCAAAGGAAAAAGAACAATCTAACTCTAAAAACACCAAAGTTAAGGCGTTTTCGATCGACCAATTACATGTAAACTATGTGCTTAAGTGGGCCGATCCCTGCCGTTCCGACTTATAAACTGCGTGCAAAGGCAAGAAGGGCAAAATAACCAAAATCATAATACCCTTAATCCAAATTGGTATTTTGACAAAAATAGAATCCATAGGAAAAATGAACAATCTAACTCTAAAAACACCAACGTTAAGGCGTTTTCGATCAACCAATTACATGTAAACTATGTGCTTAAGTGGGCCGATCCCTGCCGTTCCGACTTATAAACTGCGTGCAAAGGCAAGAAGAGAAAATTACCAAAATTACAATACCCTCTGCGAGGGTGCAACAAGAAAGGAAAGCTAACTTGAGGCGGAATGGAAGTTTATATACCTCTGCAGTTAAGATGGGATATAAATCGCAAATATCGGATATAGTTGGCGGAACCTTATGATAATTTTAAATTATAAACAAATAATAGGAATAAAAAATTTAAAACAAAATCCAATATTCTATTTTCAAAAATAACAAATTGGTATTTTGACAAATATATAATCCATAGGAAAAATGAACAATCTAACTCTAAAAAAACACCAAAGTTAAGGCATTTTCGATCAACCAATTACATGTCAACTATGTGCTTAAGTGGGCCGATCCCTGCCGTTCCGAGTAATAAGCTGCGTGCAAAGGCAAGAAGAGCAAAATTACCAAAATTACAATACCCTCTGCGAGGGTGCAACAAGAAAGGAAAGCTAACTTGAGGCGGAATGGAAGTTTATATACCTCTGCAGTTAAGATGGGATATAAATCGCAAATATCGGATATAGTTGGCGGAACCTTATGATAATTTTAAATTATAAACAAATAATAGGAATAAAAAATTAAAAACAAAATCCAATTATCTTTTCAAAAATTCCAAATTGGTATTTTGACAAAAATAGAATCCATAGGAAAAATGAACAATCTAACTCTAAAAACACCAAAGTTAAGGCATTTTCGATCAACCAATTACATGTAAACTATGTGCTTAAGTGGGCCGATCCCTGCCGTTCCGACTTATAAACTGCGTGCAAAGGCAAGAAGAGCAAAATTACCAAAATTACAATACCCTTTGCAAGGATGCAACAAGAAAGGAAAGCTAACTTGAGGCGGAACCGAATTTTATATACCCCTGCAGTTAAGATAGGATATAAATCGCAAAAATGGGATATAGTTGCGGATCCTTATGAGAATTTCAAATTATAAACATCTTATACGAATAAAAAATAAAAAAAAGGTCAATTTTCTTTCTTCAAAAATTCCAAATTGGTATTTTGACAAAAATATGATCCATAGGAAAAAAGAACAATCTAACTCTAAAAACACCAAAGTTAAGGCATTTTCGATCAACCAATTACATGTCAACTATGTGCTTAAGTGGGCCGATCCCTGCCGTTCCGACTTATAAACTGCGTGCAAAGGCAAGAAGAGCAAAATTACCAAAATTACAATACCCTTTGCAAGGATGCAACAAGAAAGGAAAGCTAACTTGAGGCGGAACCGAAATTTATATACCCCTGCAGTTAAGATAGGATATGAATCGCAAATATGGGATATAGTTGGCGGATCCTTTTGAGAATTTGAAATTATAAACATCTTATACGAATAAAAAATAAAAAAAAGGTAAATTTTCTTTCTTCAAAAATTGCAAATTGGTATTTTGACAAAAATATAATCCAAAGGAAAAAAGAACAATCTAACTCTAAAAACACCAAAAATTAAGGCGTTTTCGATCAACCGATTACATATAAACTATGTGCTTAAGTGGGCCGATCCCTGCCGTTCCGACTTATAAACTGCGTGTAATGGCAAGAAGGGCAAAATAACCAAAATCATAATACCCTTCCAATTTGGTATTTTGACAAAAATAGATTCCATAGGAAAAATGAACAATCTAACTCTAAAAACACCAAAGTTAAGGCATTTTCGATCAACCAATTACATGTAAACTATGTGCCTAAGTGGGCCGATCCCTGCCGTTCCGACTTATAAACTGCGTGCAAAGGCAAGAAGAGCAAAATTACCAAAATTACAATACCCTCTGCAAGGATGCAACAAGAAAGGAAAGCTAACTTGAGGCGAAACCGAAGTTTATATACCCCTGCAGTTAAGATAGGATATGAATCGCAAATATGGGATATAGTTGGCGGATCCTTATGAGAATTTTAAATTATAAACATCTTATACGAATAAAAAATACAAAAAAGGTGAATTTTCTTTCTTCAAAAATTCCAAATTGGTATTTTGACAAAAATATAATCCATAGGAAAAAAGAACAATCTAACTCTAAAAACACCAACGTTAAGGCATTTTCGATCAACCAATTACATGTAAACTATGTGCCTAAGTGGGCCGATCCCTGCCGTTCCGACTTATAAACTGCGTGCAAAGGCAAGAAGAGCAAAATTACCAAAATTACAATACCCTCTGCAAGGATGCAACAAGAAAGGAAAGCTAACTTGAGGCGAAACCGAAGTTTATATACCCCTGCAGTTAAGATAGGATATGAATCGCAAATATGGGATATAGTTGGCGGATCCTTATGAGAATTTTAAATTATAAACATCTTATACGAATAAAAAATACAAAAAAGGTGAATTTTCTTTCTTCAAAAATTCCAAATTGGTATTTTGACAAAAATATAATCCATAGGAAAAAAGAACAATCTAACTCTAAAAACACCAACGTTAAGGCATTTTCGATCAACCAATTACATGTAAACTATGTGCTTAAGTGGGCCGATCCCTGCCGTTCCGACTTATAAACTGCGTGCAAAGGCAAGAAGAGCAAAATTACCAAAATTACAATACCCTCTGCAAGGATGCAACAAGAAAGGGAAGCTAACTTGAGGCGGAACCGAAGTTTATATACCCCTGCAGTTATATATCCTAAGATAGGATATAAATCGCAAATATGGGATATAGTTGCGGATCCTTATGAGAATTTCAAATTATAAACATCTTATATGAATAAAAAATTAAAAAAAAGGTAAATTTTCTATCTTCAAAAATTCCAAATTGGTATTTTGACAAAAATATAATCCATAGGAAAAAAGAACAATCTAACTCCAAAAACACCAAAGTTAAGGCATTTTCGATCAACCAATTACATGTCAACTATGTACTTAAGTGGGCCGATCCCTGCCGTTCCGACTTATAAACTGCGTGCAAAGACAAAAGAAGAAAATTGCCAAAATTATAATACCCTTCCAAATTGGTATTTTGACAAAAATAGAATCCATAGGAAAAATGAACAATCTAACTCTAAAAAAACACCAAAGTTAAGGCGATTTCGATCAACCAATTACACGTAAACTATGTGCTTAAGTGGGCCGATCCCTGCCGTTCCGACTTATAAACTGCGTGCAAAGGCAAGAAGAGCAAAATTACCAAAATTACAATACCCTTTGCAAGGATGCAACAAGAAAGGAAAGCTAACTTGAGGCGGAACCGAAATTTATATACCCCTGCAGTTAAGATAGGATATGAATCGCAAATATGGGATATAGTTGGCGGATCCTTTTGAGAATTTGAAATTATAAACATCTTATACGAATAAAAAATACAAAAAAGGTAAATTTTCTTTCTTCAAAAATTGCAAATTGGTATTTTGACAAAAATATAATCCAAAGGAAAAAAGAACAATCTAACTCTAAAAACACCAAAAATAAGGCGTTTTCGATCAACCGATTACATATAAATATGTGCTTAAGTGGGCCGATCCCTGCCGTTCCGACTTATAAACTGCGTGTAATGGCAAGAAGGGCAAAATAAACAAAAATCATAATTCCCTTCCAATTTGGTATTTTGACAAAAATAGATTCCATAGGAAAAAGAACAATCTAACTCTAAAAACACCAAAGTTAAGGCATTTTCGATCAACCAATTACATGTAAACTATGTGCCTAAGTGGGCCGATCCCTGCCGTTCCGACTTATAAACTGCGTGCAAAGGCAAGAAGAGCAAAATTACCAAAATTACAATACCCTCTGCAAGGATGCAACAAGAAAGGAAAGCTAACTTGAGGCGAAACCGAAGTTTATATACCCCTGCAGTTAAGATAGGATATGAATCGCAAATATGGGATATAGTTGGCGGATCCTTATGAGAATTTTAAATTATAAACATCTTATACGAATAAAAAATACAAAAAAGGTGAATTTTCTTTCTTCAAAAATTCCAAATTGGTATTTTGACAAAAATATAATCCATAGGAAAAAGAACAATCTAACTCTAAAAACACCAACGTTAAGGCGTTTTCGATCAACCAATTACATGTAAACTATGTGCTTAAGTGGGCCGATCCCTGCCGTTCCGACTTATAAACTGCGTGCAAAGGCAAGAAGAGCAAAATTACCAAAATTACAATACCCTCTGCAAGGATGCAACAAGAAAGGGAAGCTAACTTGAGGCGGAACCGAAGTTTATATACCCCTGCAGTTATATATCCTAAGATAGGATATAAATCGCAAATATGGGATATAGTTGCGGATCCTTATGAGAATTTCAAATTATAAACATCTTATATGAATAAAAAATTAAAAAAAAGGTAAATTTTCTATCTTCAAAAATTCCAAATTGGTATTTTGACAAAAATATAATCCATAGGAAAAAAGAACAATCTAACTCCAAAAACACCAAAGTTAAGGCATTTTCGATCAACCAATTACATGTCAACTATGTACTTAAGTGGGCCGATCCCTGCCGTTCCGACTTATAAACTGCGTGCAAAGACAAGAAGAGAAAATTGCCAAAATTATAATACCCTTCCAAATTGGTATTTTGACAAAAATAGAATCCATAGGAAAAAGAACAATCTAACTCTAAAAAACACCAAAGTTAAGGCGCTTTCGATCAACCAATTACACGTAAACTATGTGCTTAAGTGGGCCGATCCCTGCCGTTCCGACTTATAAACTGCGTGCAAAGGCAAGAAGAGCAAAATTACCAAAATTACAATACCCTCTGCAAGGATGCAACAAGAAAGGAAAGCTAACTTGAGGCGGAACCGAAGTTTATATACCCCTGCAGTTAAGATAGGATATGAATCGCAAATATGGGATATAGTTGGCGGATCCTTATGAGAATTTTAAATTATAAACATCTTATACGAATAAAAAATACAAAAAAAGGTGAATTTTCTTTCTTCAAAAATTCCAAATTGGTATTTTGACAAAAATATAATCCATAGGAAAAAAGAACAATCTAACTCTAAAAACACCAACGTTAAGGCGTTTTCGATCAACCAATTACATGTAAACTATGTGCTTAAGTGGGCCGATCCCTGCCGTTCCGACTTATAAACTGCGTGCAAAGGCAAGAAGAGCAAAATTACCAAAATTACAATACCCTCTGCAAGGATGCAACAAGAAAGGAAAGCTAACTTGAGGCGGAACCGAAGTTTATATACCCCTGCAGTTATATATCCTAAGATAGGATATAAATCGCAAATATGGGATATAGTTGCGGATCCTTATGTGAATTTCAAATTATAAACATCTTATATGAATAAAAAATTAAAAAAAAGGAAATTTTCTATCTTCAAAAATTCCAAATTGGTATTTTGACAAAAATATAATCCATAGGAAAAAGGACAATCTAACTCCAAAAACACCAAAGTTAAGGCATTTTCGATCAACCAATTACATGTCAACTATGTACTTAAGTGGGCCGATCCCTGCCGTTCCGACTTATAAACTGCGTGCAAAGACAAGAAGAGAAAATTGCCAAAATTATAATACCCTTCCAAATTGGTATTTTGACAAAAATAGAATCCATAGGAAAAATGAACAATCTAACTCTAAAAAAACACCAAAGTTAAGGCGCTTTCGATCAACCAATTACACGTAAACTATGTGCTTAAGTGGGCCGATCCCTGCCGTTCCGACTTATAAACTGCGTGCAAAGGCAAGAAGAGCAAAATTACCAAAATTACAATACCCTCTGCAAGGATGCAACAAGAAAGGAAAGCTAACTTGAGGCGGAACCGAAGTTTATATACCCCTGCAGTTAAGATAGGATATGAATCGCAAATATGGGATATAGTTGGCGGATCCTTATGAGAATTTTAAATTATAAACATCTTATACGAATAAAAAATACAAAAAGGGTGAATTTTCTTTCTTCAAAAATTCCAAATTGGTATTTTGACAAAAATATAATCCATAGGAAAAAGAACAATCTAACTCTAAAAACACCAAAGTTAAGGCGTTTTCGATCAACCAATTACATGTAAACTATGTGCTTAAGTGGGCCGATCCCTGCCGTTCCGACTTATAAACTGCGTGCAAAGGCAAGAAGAGCAAAATTACCAAAATTACAATACCCTCTGCAAGGATGCAACAAGAAAGGGAAGCTAACTTGAGGCGGAACCGAAGTTTATATACCCCTGCAGTTATATATCCTAAGATAGGATATAAATCGCAAATATGGGATATAGTTGCGGATCCTTATGTGAATTTCAAATTATAAACATCTTATATGAATAAAAAATTAAAAAAAAGGTAAATTTTCTATCTTCAAAAATTCCAAATTGGTATTTTGACAAAAATATAATCCATAGGAAAAAAGAACAATCTAACTCCAAAAACACCAAAGTTAAGGCATTTTCGATCAACCAATTACATGTCAACTATGTACTTAAGTGGGCCGATCCCTGCCGTTCCGACTTATAAACTGCGTGCAAAGACAAGAAGAGAAAATTGCCAAAATTATAATACCCTTCCAAATTGGTATTTTGACAAAAATAGAATCCATAGGAAAAATGAACAATCTAACTCTAAAAAAACACCAAAGTTAAGGCTATTTCGATCAACCAATTACACGTAAACTATGTGCTTAAGTGGGCCGATCCCTGCCGTTCCGACTTATAAACTGCGTGCAAAGGCAAGAAGAGCAAAATTACCAAAATTACAATACCCTTTGCAAGGATGCAACAAGAAAGGAAAGCTAACTTGAGGCGGAACCGAAATTTATATACCCCTGCAGTTAAGATAGGATATGAATCGCAAATATGGGATATAGTTGGCGGATCCTTTTGAGAATTTGAAATTATAAACATCTTATACGAATAAAAAATACAAAAAAGGTAAATTTTCTTTCTTCAAAAATTGCAAATTGGTATTTTGGCAAAAATATAATCCAAAGGAAAAAAGAACAATCTAACTCTAAAAACACCAAAAATAAGGCGTTTTCGATCAACCGATTACATATAAACTATGTGCTTAAGTGGGCCGATCCCTGCCGTTCCGACTTATAAACTGCGTGTAATGGCAAGAAGGGCAAAATAACCAAAATCATAATACCCTTCCAATTTGGTATTTTGACAAAAATAGATTCCATAGGAAAAATGAACAATCTAACTCTAAAAACACCAAAGTTAAGGCATTTTCGATCAACCAATTACATGTAAACTATGTGCCTAAGTGGGCCGATCCCTGCCGTTCCGACTTATAAACTGCGTGCAAAGGCAAGAAGAGCAAAATTACCAAAATTACAATACCCTCTGCAAGGATGCAACAAGAAAGGAAAGCTAACTTGAGGCGAAACCGAAGTTTATATACCCCTGCAGTTAAGATAGGATATGAATCGCAAATATGGGATATAGTTGGCGGATCCTTATGAGAATTTTAAATTATAAACATCTTATACGAATAAAAAATACAAAAAAGGTGAATTTTCTTTCTTCAAAAATTCCAAATTGGTATTTTGACAAAAATATAATCCATAGGAAAAAAGAACAATCTAACTCTAAAAACACCAACGTTAAGGCGTTTTCGATCAACCAATTACATGTAAACTATGTGCTTAAGTGGGCCGATCCCTGCCGTTCCGACTTATAAACTGCGTGCAAAGGCAAGAAGAGCAAAATTACCAAAATTACAATACCCTCTGCAAGGATGCAACAAGAAAGGGAAGCTAACTTGAGGCGGAACCGAAGTTTATATACCCCTGCAGTTATATATCCTAAGATAGGATATAAATCGCAAATATGGGATATAGTTGGCGGAATCCTTATGTGAATTTCAAATTATAAACATCTTATATGAATAAAAAATTAAAAAAAAAGGTAAATTTTCTATCTTCAAAAATTCCAAATTGGTATTTTGACAAAAATATAATCCATAGGAAAAAAGAACAATCTAACTCCAAAAACACCAAAGTTAAGGCATTTTCGATCAACCAATTACATGTCAACTATGTACTTAAGTGGGCCGATCCCTGCCGTTCCGACTTATAAACTGCGTGCAAAGACAAGAAGAGAAAATTGCCAAAATTATAATACCCTTCCAAATTGGTATTTTGACAAAAATAGAATCCATAGGAAAAATGAACAATCTAACTCTAAAAAACACCAAAGTTAAGGCGCTTTCGATCAACCAATTACACGTAAACTATGTGCTTAAGTGGGCCGATCCCTGCCGTTCCGACTTATAAACTGCGTGCAAAGGCAAGAAGAACAAAATTACCAAAATTACAATACCCTCTGCAAGGATGCAACAAGAAAGGAAAGCTAACTTGAGGCGGAACCGAAGTTTATATACCCCTGCAGTTAAGATAGGATATGAATCGCAAATATGGGATATAGTTGGCGGATCCTTATGAGAATTTTAAATAATAAACATCTTATACGAATAAAAATACAAAAAAGGGTGAATTTTCTTTCTTCAAAAATTCCAAATTGGTATTTTGACAAAAATATAATCCATAGGAAAAAAGAACAATCTAACTTTAAAAACACCAACGTTAAGGCGTTTTCGATCAACCAATTACATGTAAACTATGTGCTTAAGTGGGCCGATCCCTGCCGTTCCGACTTATAAACTGCGTGCAAAGGCAAGAAGAGCAAAATTACCAAAATTACAATACCCTCTGCAAGGATGCAACAAGAAAGGGAAGCTAACTTGAGGCGGAACCGAAGTTTATATACCCCTGCAGTTATATATCCTAAGATAGGATATAAATCGCAAATATGGGATATAGTTGCGAATCCTTATGTGAATTTCAAATTATAAACATCTTATATGAATAAAAAATTAAAAAAAAGGTAAATTTTCTATCTTCAAAAATTCCAAATTGGTATTTTGACAAAAATATAATCCATAGGAAAAAAGAACAATCTAACTCCAAAAACACCAAAGTTAAGGCATTTTCGATCAACCAATTACATGTCAACTATGTACTTAAGTGGGCCGATCCCTGCCGTTCCGACTTATAAACTGCGTGCAAAGACAAGAAGAGAAAATTGCCAAAATTATAATACCCTTCCAAATTGGTATTTTGACAAAAATAGAATCCATAGGAAAAATGAACAATCTAACTCTAAAAAAACACCAAAGTTAAGGCGATTTCGATCAACCAATTACACGTAAACTATGTGCTTAAGTGGGCCGATCCCTGCCGTTCCGACTTATAAACTGCGTGCAAAGGCAAGAAGAGCAAAATTACCAAAATTACAATACCCTTTGCAAGGATGCAACAAGAAAGGAAAGCTAACTTGAGGCGGAACCGAAATTTATATACCCCTGCAGTTAAGATAGGATATGAATCGCAAATATGGGATATCGTTGGCGGATCCTTTTGAGAATTTTAAATTATAAACATCTTATACGAATAAAAAATACAAAAAAGGTAAATTTTCTTTCTTCAAAAATTGCAAATTGGTATTTTGACAAAAATATAATCCAAAGGAAAAAAGAACAATCTAACTCTAAAAACACCAAAGTTAAGGCGTTTTCGATCAACCGATTACATGTAAACTATGTGCTTAAGTGGGCCGATCCCTGCCGTTCCGACTTATAAACTGCGTGCAATGGCAAGAAGGGCAAAATAACCAAAATCATAATACCCTTCCAAATTGGTATTTTGACAAAAATAGATTCCATAGGAAAAATGAACAATCTAACTCTAAAAACACCAAAGTTAAGGCATTTTCGATCAACCAATTACATGTAAACTATGTGCCTAAGTGGGCCGATCCCTGCCGTTCCGACTTATAAACTGCGTGCAAAGGCAAGAAGAGCAAAATTACCAAAATTACAATACCCTCTGCAAGGATGCAACAAGAAAGGAAAGCTAACTTGAGGCGGAACCGAAGTTTATATACCCCTGCAGTTAAGATAGGATATGAATCGCAAATATGGGATATAGTTGGCGGATCCTTATGAGAATTTTAAATTATAAACATCTTATACGAATAAAAAATACAAAAAAGGTGAATTTTCTTTCTTCAAAAATTCCAAATTGGTATTTTGACAAAAATATAATCCATAGGAAAAAAGAACAATCTAACTCTAAAAACACCAACGTTAAGGCGTTTTCGATCAACCAATTACATGTAAACTATGTGCTTAAGTGGGCCGATCCCTGCCGTTCCGACTTATAAACTGCGTGCAAAGGCAAGAAGAGCAAAATTACCAAAATTACAATACCCTCTGCAAGGATGCAACAAGAAAGGAAAGCTAACTTGAGGCGGAACCGAAGTTTATATACCCCTGCAGTTATATACCTAAGATAGGATATAAATCGCAAATATGGGATATAGTTGCGAATCCTTATGAGAATTTCAAATTATAAACATCTTATATGAATAAAAAATTAAAAAAAGGGTAAATTTTCTATCTTCAAAAATTCCAAATTGGTATTTTGACAAAAATATAATCCATAGGAAAAAAGAACAATCTAACTCCAAAAAACAAACAAAGTTAAGGCATTTTCGATCAACCAATTACATGTCAACTATGTACTTAAGTGGGCCGATCCCTGCCGTTCCGACTTATAAACTGCGTGCAAAGACAAGAAGAGAAAATTGCCAAAATTATAATACCCTTCCAAATTGGTATTTTGACAAAAATAGAATCCATAGGAAAAATGAACAATCTAACTCTAAAAAAACACCAACGTTAAGGCGTTTTCGATCAACCAATTACATGTAAACTATGTGCTTAAGTGGGCCGATCCCTGCCGTTCCGACTTATAAACTGCGTGCAAAGGCAAGAAGAGCAAAATTACCAAAATTACAATACCCTCTGCAAGGATGCAACAAGAAAGGAAAGCTAACTTGAGGCGGAACCGAAGTTTATATACCCCTGCAGTTAAGATAGGATATGAATCGCAAATATGGGATATAGTTGGCGGATCCTTATGAGAATTTTAAATAATAAACATCTTATACGAATAAAAAATACAAAAAAGGTCAATTTTCTTTCTTCAAAAATTCCAAATTTGTATTTTGACAAAAATAGAATCCAAAGGAAAAAAGAACAATCTAACTCTGAAAACACGAACGCTAAGGCGTTTTCGATCAACCAATTACATGTAAACTATGTGCTTAAGTGGGCCGATCCCTGCCGTTCCGACTTATAAACTGCGTGCAAAGGCAAGAAGAGCAAAATTACCAAAATTACAATACCCTTTGCAAGGATGCAACAAGAAAGGAAAGCTAACTTAAGGCGGAACCGAATTTTATATACCCCTGCAGTTAAGATAGGATATGAATCGCAAATATGGGATATAGTTGGCGGGTCCTTATGAGAATTTTAAATTATTAACATCTTATACGAATAAAAAATAAAAAAAAGATCAATTTTCTTTCTTCAATAATTCCAAATTGGTATTTTCACAAAAATAGAATCCATAGGAAAAAAGAAAAATCTAACTCTGAAAACACGAACGCTAAGGCGTTTTCGATCAACCAATTACATGTAAACTATGTGCTTAAGTGGGCCGATCCCTGCCGTTCCGACTTATAAACTGCGTGCAAAGGCAAGAAGAGCAAAATTACCAAAATTACAATACCCTTTGCAAGGATGCAACAAGAAAGGAAAGCTAACTTGAGGCGGAACCGAATTTTATATACCCCTGCAGTTATATATCCTAAGATAGGATATAAATCGCAAATATGGGATATAGTTGCGGATCCTTATGAGAATTTCAAATTATAAACATCTTATATGAATAAAAAATTAAAAAAAAGGTAAATTTTCTATCTTCAAAAATTCCAAATTGGTATTTTGACAAAAATATAATCCATAGGAAAAAGAACAATCTAACTCCAAAAACACCAAAGTTAAGGCATTTTCGATCAACCAATTACATGTCAACTATGTACTTAAGTGGGCCGATCCCTGCCGTTCCGACTTATAAACTGCGTGCAAAGACAAGAAGAGAAAATTGCCAAAATTATAATACCCTTCCAAATTGGTATTTTGACAAAAATAGAATCCATAGGAAAAATGAACAATCTAACTCTAAAAACACCAAAGTTAAGGCTATTTCGATCAACCAATTACATGTAAACTATGTGCTTAAGTGGGCCGATCCCTGCCGTTCCGACTTATAAACTGCGTGCAAAGGCAAGAAGAGCAAAATTACCAAAATTACAATACCCTTTGCAAGGATGCAACAAGAAAGGAAAGCTAACTTGAGGCGGAACCGAAGTTTATATACCCCTGCAGTTAAGATAGGATATGAATCGCAAATATGGGATATAGTTGGCGGATCCTTTTGAGAATTTGAAATTATAAACATCTTATACGAATAAAAAATACAAAAAAGGTAAATTTTCTTTCTTCAAAATTGCAAATTGGTATTTTGGCAAAAATATAATCCAAAAATCTAAACTCTAAAAACACCAAAAATAAGGCGTTTTCGATCAACCGATTACATAGAAACTATGTGCTTATGGGCCGAACCCGCCGTTCCGACCTATAAGATAGGATATAATCGCAAATATGGATAAGGGCAAATCTTATGAATTTAAATCATAAACATTAAAAAAAAATAAAAATTTCTTTCTTCAAAAATTTGGTATTTTGACAAAAATAGAATCCATAGGAAAAAGAACAATCTAACTCTAAAAACACCAAAGTTAAGGCATTTTCGATCAACCAATTACATGTAAACTATGTGCTTAAGTGGGCCGATCCCTGCCGTTCCGACTTATAAACTGCGTGCAAAGGCAAGAAGAGCAAAATTACCAAAATTACAATACCCTCTGCAAGGATGCAACAAGAAAGGAAAGCTAACTTGAGGCGGAACCGAAGTTTATATACCCCTGCAGTTAAGATAGGATATGAATCGCAAATATGGGATATAGTTGGCGGATCCTTATGAGAATTTTAAATTATAAACATCTTATACGAATAAAAAATACAAAAAAGGTCAATTTTCTTTCTTCAAAAATTCCAAATTGGTATTTTGACAAAAATATAATCCATAGGAAAAAAGAACAATCTAACTCTAAAAACACCAACGTTAAGGCGTTTTCGATCAACCAATTACATGTAAACTATGTGCTTAAGTGGGCCGATCCCTGCCGTTCCGACTTATAAACTGCGTGCAAAGGCAAGAAGAGCAAAATTACCAAAATTACAATACCCTCTGCAAGGATGCAACAAGAAAGGAAAGCTAACTTGAGGCGGAACCGAAGTTTATATACCCCTGCAGTTATATATCCTAAGATAGGATATAAATCGCAAATATGGGATATAGTTGGCGGATCCTTATGAGAATTTCAAATTATAAACATCTTATATGAATAAAAAATTAAAAAAAAGGTAAATTTTCTATCTTCAAAAATTCCAAATTGGTATTTTGACAAAAATATAATCCATAGGAAAAAAGAACAATCTAACTCTAAAAACACCAACGTTAAGGCATTTTCGATCAACCAATTACATGTCAACTATGTACTTAAGTGGGCCGATCCCTGCCGTTCCGACTTATAAACTGCGTGCAAAGAAGAGCAAAATTACCAAAAAATAAATTGCCAAAATATAGGATATAGTGCGGACCTTATGAAATTTAAATTATAAACAATTATAAAAAAAAATAAAAAAAATTACTTCAAAATCCAAATTGGTATTTTGACAAAAAAAAAATAGAATCCATAGGAAAAATGAACAATCTAACTCTAAAAACACCAAAGTTAAGGCGTTTTCGATCAACCAATTACATGTCAACTATGTGCTTAAGTGGGCCGATCCCTGCCGTTCCGACTTATAAACTGCGTGCAAAGGCAAGAAGAACAAAATTACCAAAATTACAATACCCTCTGCAAGGATGCAACAAGAAAGGAAAGCTAACTTGAGGCGGAACCGAAGTTTATATACCCCTGCAGTTAAGATAGGATATAAATCGCAAATATGGGATATAGTTGGCGGATCCTTATGAGAATTTTAAATTATAAACATCTTATACGAATAAAAAATAAAAAAAAGGTCAATTTTCTTTCTTCAAAAATTCCAAATTGGTATTTTGACAAAAATATAATCCATAGGAAAAAAGAACAATCTAACTCTAAAAACACCAACGTTAAGGCGTTTTCGATCAACCAATTACATGTCAACTATGTGCTTAAGTGGGCCGATCCCTGCCGTTCCGACTTATAAACTGCGTGCAAAGGCAAGAAGAGCAAAATTACCAAAATTACAATACCCTCTGCAAGGATGCAACAAGAAAGGAAAGCTAACTTGAGGCGGAACCGAAGTTTATATACCCCTGCAGTTATATCCTAAGATAGGATATAAATCGCAAATATGGGATATAGTTGCGGATCCTTATGAGAATTTCAAATTATAAACATCTTATATGAATAAAAAATTAAAAAAAAGGTAAATTTTCTATCTTCAAAAATTCCAAATTGGTATTTTGACAAAAATATAATCCATAGGAAAAAGAACAATCTAACTCTAAAAACACCAAAGTTAAGGCGTTTTCGATCAACCAATTACATGTCAACTATGTGCTTAAGTGGGCCGATCCCTGCCGTTCCGACTTATAAACTGCGTGCAAAGGCAAGAAGAGCAAAATTACCAAAATTACAATACCCTCTGCAAGGGTGCAACAAGAAAAACTAATTGAGGCGGAACCAAGTTTATATACCCCTGCAGTTAAGATAGGACATAAATCGCAAATATCGGATCATAGTTGGCGGAACCTTATGATAATTTTAAATCTATAAACAACTTATACGAATAAAAAATTTAAAAAACAATAACGTAAACTATGTGCGATCTTCAAAAATGCCAAATTGGTCTTTTGACATAAAAAAAAAAAATTTTTTTTTAAAAAAAAAAATTTAAGGTTTTTTTTTTTAACAAATTTTTTTTTATTTTTTTTTTTTTTGTGGGCCGATCCCTCCCGTTCCAACTTATAAACTGCGTGCAAAGGCAAGAAGAGCAAAATTACCAAAATTACAATACCCTTGCAAGGATGCAACAAGAAAGGAAAGCTAACTTGAGGCGGAACCGAAGTTTATATACCCCTGCAGTTAAGATAGGATATGAATCGCAAATATGGGATATAGTTGGCGGATCCTTATGAGAATTTTAAATTATAAACATCTTATACGAATAAAAAATACAAAAAAGGTAAATTTTCTTTCTTCAAAAATTCAAATTGGTATTTTGACAAAAATAAATCCAAAGGAAAAAGAACAATCTAACTCTAAAAACACCAAAGTTAAGGCGTTTTCGATCAACCATTACATGTAAACTATGTTAAGTGGGCCGATCCCTCCGTTCCGACTTATAAACCTCAAGGCAAGAAGAAAAATAACAAAATCATAATACCCTTCCAAATTGGTATTTTGACAAAAATAGAATCCATAGGAAAAAGAACAATCTAACTCTAAAAACACCAAAGTTAAGGCGTTTTCGATCAACCAATTACATGTCAACTATGTGCTTAAGTGGGCCGATCCCTGCCGTTCCGACTTATAAACTGCGTGCAAAGGCAAGAAGAGCAAAATTACCAAAATTACAATACCCTCTGCAAGGATGCAACAAGAAAGGAAAGCTAACTTGAGGCGGAACCGAAGTTTATATACCCCTGCAGTTAAGATAGGATATAAATCGCAAATATGGGATATAGTTGGCGGATCCTTATGAGAATTTTAAATTATAAACATCTTATACGAATAAAAAAATAAAAAAAGGTCAATTTTCTTTCTTCAAAAATTCCAAATTGGTATTTTGACAAAAATATAATCCATAGGAAAAAGAACAATCTAACTCTAAAAACACCAACGTTAAGGCGTTTTCGATCAACCAATTACATGTCAACTATGTGCTTAAGTGGGCCGATCCCTGCCGTTCCGACTTATAAACTGCGTGCAAAGGCAAGAAGAGCAAAATTACCAAAATTACAATACCCTCTGCAAGGATGCAACAAGAAAGGAAAGCTAACTTGAGGCGGAACCGAAGTTTATATACCCCTGCAGTTAAAGATAGGATATAAATCGCAAATATGGGATATAGTTGCGGATCCTTATGAGAATTTCAAATTATAAACATCTTATATGAATAAAAAATTAAAAAAAAGGTCAAATTTTCTATCTTCAAAAATTCCAAATTGGTATTTTGACAAAAATATAATCCATAGGAAAAAAGAACAATCTAACTCTAAAAACACCAAAGTTAAGGCGTTTTCGATCAACCAATTACATGTCAACTATGTGCTTAAGTGGGCCGATCCCTGCCGTTCCGACTTATAAACTGCGTGCAAAGACAAGAAGAGCAAAATTACCAAAATTACAATACCCTCTGCAGGTGCACAAGAAGGAGCAACAGGCGGAACCAAGTTTATAACCCCTGCAGTTAAGATAGGAATAAATCGCAAATAGGATATAGTTGGCGGACCTATGAAATTTTAAATTATAAACATCTTATAGAATAAAAAATTAAAAAAGGTCAATTTTCTTCAAAACAAATTGGTATTTTGACAAAAATAGAATCCATAGGAAAAATGAACAATCTAACTCTAAAAACACCAACGTTAAGGCGTTTTCGATCAACCAATTACATGTCAACTATGTGCTTAAGTGGGCCGATCCCTGCCGTTCCGACTTATAAACTGCGTGCAAAGGCAAGAAGAGCAAAATTACCAAAATTACAATACCCTCTGCAAGGATGCAACAAGAAAGGAAAGCTAACTTGAGGCGGAACCGAAGTTTATATACCCCTGCAGTTAAGATAGGATATGAATCGCAAATATGGGATATAGTTGGCGGATCCTTATGAGAATTTTAAATTATAAACATCTTATACGAATAAAAAATACAAAAAAGGTCAATTTTCTTTCTTCAAAAATTCCAAATTGGTATTTTGACAAAAATAGAATCCATAGGAAAAAAGAACAATCTAACTCTAAAAACACCAACGTTAAGGCGTTTTCGATCAACCAATTACATGTCAACTATGTGCTTAAGTGGGCCGATCCCTGCCGTTCCGACTTATAAACTGCGTGCAAAGGCAAGAAGAGCAAAATTACCAAAATTACAATACCCTCTGCAAGGGTGCAACAAGAAAGGAAAGCTAACTTGAGGCGGAACCGAAGTTTATATACCCCTGCAGTTAAGATAGGATATAAATCGCAAATATGGGATATAGTTGGCGGATCCTTATGAGAATTTTAAATTATAAACATCTTATACGAATAAAAAATAAAAAAAAATCAATTTTCTTTCTTCAAAAATTCCAAATTGGTATTTTGACAAAAATAGAATCCATAGGGAAAATGAACAATCTAACTCTAAAAACACCAACGTTAAGGCGTTTTCGATCAACCAATTACATGTAAACTATGTGCTTAAGTGGGCCGATCCCTGCCGTTCCGACTTATAAACTGCGTGCAAAGGCAAGAAGAGCAAAATTACCAAAATTACAATACCCTCTGCAAGGGTGCAACAAGAAAGGAAAGCTAACTTGAGGCGGAACCGAAGTTTATATACCCCTGCAGTTAAGATAGGATATAAATCGCAAATATGGGATATAGTTGGCGGATCCTTATGAGAATTTTAAATTATAAACATCTTATACGAATAAAAAATTAAAAAAAAGGTCAATTTTCTTTCTTCAAAAATTCCAAATTGGTATTTTGACAAAAATATAATCCATAGGAAAAAGAACAATCTAACTCTAAAAACACCAAAGTTAAGGCGTTTTCGATCAACCAATTACATGTCAACTATGTGCTTAAGTGGGCCGATCCCTGCCGTTCCGACTTATAAACTGCGTGCAAAGGCAAGAAGAGCAAAATTACCAAAATTACAATACCCTCTGCAAGGATGCAACAAGAAAGGAAAGCTAACTTGAGGCGGAACCGAAGTTTATATACCCCTGCAGTTAAGATAGGATATAAATCGCAAATATGGGATATAGTTGGCGGATCCTTATGAGAATTTTAAATTATAAACATCTTATACGAATAAAAAATACAAAAAAGGTGAATTTTCTTTCTTCAAAAATTCCAAATTGGTATTTTGACAAAAATATAATCCATAGGAAAAAAGAACAATCTAACTCTAAAAACACCAACGTTAAGGCGTTTTCGATCAACCAATTACATGTCAACTATGTGCTTAAGTGGGCCGATCCCTGCCGTTCCGACTTATAAACTGCGTGCAAAGGCAAGAAGAGCAAAATTACCAAAATTACAATACCCTCTGCAAGGATGCAACAAGAAAGGAAAGCTAACTTGAGGCGGAACCGAAGTTTATATACCCCTGCAGTTATATATCCTAAGATAGGATATAAATCGCAAATATGGGATATAGTTGCGGATCCTTATGAGAATTTCAAATTATAAACATCTTATATGAATAAAAAATTAAAAAAAAGGTAAATTTTCTATCTTCAAAAATTCCAAATTGGTATTTTGACAAAAATATAATCCATAGGAAAAAAGAACAATCTAACTCTAAAAACACCAAAGTTAAGGCGTTTTCGATCAACCAATTACATGTCAACTATGTGCTTAAGTGGGCCGATCCCTGCCGTTCCGACTTATAAACTGCGTGCAAAGACAAGAAGAGCAAAATTACCAAAATTACAATACCCTCTGCAAGTGGTGACAACAAAGAACAGGAAAGCTAACTTGAGGCGGAACCGAAGTTTATATACCCCTGCAGTTAAGATAGGATATAAATCGCAAACTATGGGATATAGTTGGCGGATCCCCCCTTATAAAGAAAGAATTATTAAATTATAAACATCTTATAGGGTAATAAAAAATTAAAGCTAACAAGGCGGAACCGAATTTTCATTCTTAAAAAATAACAAATTGGTGTTTTGACAAAAATATAATCCATAGGAAAAAGAACAATCTAACTCTAAAAACACCAACGTTAAGGCGTTTTCGATCAACCAATTACATGTAAACTATGTGCTTAAGTGGGCCGATCCCTGCCGTTCCGACTTATAAACTGCGTGCAAAGGCAAGAAGAGCAAAATTACCAAAATTACAAAACCCTCTGCAAGGATGCAACAAGAAAGGAAAGCTAACTTGAGGCGGAACCGAAGTTTATATACCCCTGCAGTTATATATCCTAAGATAGGATATAAATCGCAAATATGGGATATAGTTGGCGGATCCTTATGAGAATTTCAAATTATAAACATCTTATATGAATAAAAAATTAAAAAAAAGGTAAATTTTCTATCTTCAAAAATTCCAAATTGGTATTTTGACAAAAATATAATCCATAGGAAAAAGAACAATCTAACTCTAAAAACACCAAAGTTAAGGCGTTTTCGATCAACCAATTACATGTCAACTATGTGCTTAAGTGGGCCGATCCCTGCCGTTCCGACTTATAAACTGCGTGCAAAGACAAGAAGAGCAAAATTACCAAAATTACAATACCCTCTGCAAATTGGTATTAGACAACAAAGAATCCATAGGAAAAGAAACTAACTTGAGGCGGAACCGAAGTTTATATACCCCTGCAGTTAAGATAGGACATAAATCGCAAATATGGGATATAGTTGGCGGATCCTTATGATCAATTTTAAATTAATAAACAAAATTACCAATATTACAATAAAAAATTAAGAAAGCTAAATTGAGGCGGAATAATTTCGATCTTCAAAAATACCAAATTGGTGTTTTGACAAAAATATAATCCATAGGAAAAAAGAACAATCTAACTCTAAAAACACCAAAGTTAAGGCGTTTTCGATCAACCAATTACATGTCAACTATGTGCTTAAGTGGGCCGATCCCTGCCGTTCCGACTTATAAACTGCGTGCAAAGGCAAGAAGAGCAAAATTACCAAAATTACAATACCCTCTGCAAGGATGCAACAAGAAAGGAAAGCTAACTTGAGGCGGAACCGAAGTTTATATACCCCTGCAGTTAAGATAGGATATAAATCGCAAATATGGGATATAGTTGGCGGATCCTTATGAGAATTTTAAATTATAAACATCTTATACGAATAAAAAATAAAAAAAAGGTCAATTTTCTTTCTTCAAAAATTCCAAATTGGTATTTTGACAAAAATAGAATCCATAGGAAAAAAGAACAATCTAACTCTAAAAACACCAAAGTTAAGGCGTTTTCGATCGACCAATTACATGTAAACTATGTGCTTAAGTGGGCCGATCCCTGCCGTTCCGACTTATAAACTGCGTGCAAAGGCAAGAAGGGCAAAATAACCAAAATCACAATACCCTTCCAAATTGGTATTTTGACAAAAATAGAATCCATAGGAAAAGAACAATCTAACTCTAAAAACACCAAAGTTAAGGCATTTTCGATCAACCAATTACATGTCAACTATGTGCTTAAGTGGGCCGATCCCTCGTTCCGACTTATAAACTGCGTGCAAAGGCAAGAAGAGCAAAATTACCAAAATTACAATACCCTCTGCGAGGGTGCAACAAGAAAGAAAAGCTAACTTGAGACGGAACCGAAGTTTATATACCCCTGCAGTTAAGATAGGATATGAATCGCAAATATGGGATATAGTTGGCGGATCCTTATGAGAATTTTAAATAATAAACATCTTATACGAATAAAAAATAAAAAAAAGGTCAATTTTCTTTCTTCAAAAATTCCAAATTGGTATTTTGACAAAAATAGAATCCATAGGAAAAAAGAACAATCTAACTCTAAAAACACCAAAGTTAAGGCGTTTTCGATCAACCAATTACATGTCAACTATGTGCTTAAGTGGGCCGATCCCTGCCGTTCCGACTTATAAACTGCGTGCAAAGGCAAGAAGAGCAAAATTACCAAAATTACAATACCCTTTGCAAGGATGCAACAAGAAAGGAAAGCTAACTTGAGGCGGAACCGAAGTTTATATACCCCTGCAGTTAAGATAGGATATGAATCGCAAATATGGGATATAGTTGGCGGATCCTTATGAGAATTTTAAATTATAAACATTTTATACGAATAAAAAATAAAAAAAAAGTCAATTTTCTTTCTTCAAAAATTACCAAATTGGTATTTTCACAAAAATAGAATCCATAGGAAAAAGAACAATCTAACTCTAAAAACACCAACGTTAAGGCGTTTTCGATCAACCAATTACATGTCAACTATGTGCTTAAGTGGGCCGATCCCTGCCGTTCCGACTTATAAACTGCGTGCCAAGGCAAGAAGAGAAAATTACCAAAATTACAATACCCTCTGCGAGGGTGCAACAAGAAAGAAAAGCTAACTTGAGACGGAACCGAAGTTTATATACCCCTGCAGTTAAGATAGGATATGAATCGCAAATATGGGATATAGTTGGCGGATCCTTATGAGAATTTTAAATTATTAATATCTTATACGAATAAAAAATAAAAAAAAGATCAATTTTCTTTCTTCAATAATTCCAAATTGGTATTTTCACAAAAATAGAATCCATAGGAAAAAGAACAATCTAACTCTAAAAACACCAACGCTAAGGCGTTTTCGATCAACCAATTACATGTAAACTATGTGCTTAAGTGGGCCGATCCCTGCCGTTCCGACTTATAAACTGCGTGCAAAGGCAAGAAGAGCAAAATTACCAAAATTACAATACCCTCTGCGAGGGTGCAACAAGAAAGGAAAGCTAACTTGAGGCGGAACCGAAGTTTATATACCCCTGCAGTTAAAAAGGAATAAACGCAAATATGGATATATTGGCTTATGAAATTTAAATTATAAACATCATAGAAAAAAATTAAAAAACAATTTTCTCTTCAAAATCCAAATTGGTATTTTGACAAAAATATAATCCATAGGAAAAAGAACAATCTAACTCTAAAAACACCAAAGTTAAGGCGTTTTCGATCAACCAATTACATGTCAAACTATGTGCTTAAGTGGGCCGATCCCTGCCGTTCCGACTTATAAATTGCGTGCAAAGGAAAGAAGAGCAAAATTACTAAAATTACAATACCCTCTGCAAGGGTGCAACAAGAAAGGAAAGCTAACTTGAGGCGGAACCGAAGTTTATATACCCCTGCAGTTAAGATGGGATATAAATCGCAAATATCGGATATAGTTGGCGGAACCTTATGATAATTTTAAATTATAAACAAATAATAGGAATAAAAAATTAAAAACAAAATCCAATATTCTATTTTCAAAAATAACAAATTGGTATTTTGACAAAAATATAATCCATAGGAAAAATGAACAATCTAACTCTAAAAAACACCAAAGTTAAGGCATTTTCGATCAACCAATTACATGTCAACTATGTGCTTAAGTGGGCCGATCCCTGCCGTTCCGACTTATAAACTGCGTGCAAAGGCAAGAAGAGAAAATTACCAAAATTACAATACCCTCTGCGAGGGTGCAACAAGAAAGGAAAGCTAACTTGAGGCGGAACCGAATTTCGATTTTCAAAAATAACAAATTGTTGTTTTGACAAATATATAATCCATAGGAAAAATGAACAATCTAACTCTAAAAACACCAAAGTTAAGGCGTTTTCGATCAACCAATTACATGTAAACTATGTGCTTAAGTGGGCCGATCCCGCCGTTCCGACTTATAAACTGCGTGCAAAAGCAAGAAGAGCAAAATAACCAAAATTATTCAATACCCTTCCAAATTGGTATTTTGACAAAAATATAATCCATAGGAAAAATGAACAATCTAACTCTAAAAACACCAAAGTTAAGGCGTTTGCGATCAACCAATTACATGTCAACTATGTGCTTAAGTGGGCCGATCCCTGCCGTTTCGACTTATAAACTGCGTGCAAAGGCAAGGAGAGCAAAATTACCAAAATTGCAATACCCTTTGCAAGGATGCAACAAGAAAGGAAAGCTAACTTGAGGCGGAACCGAAGTTTATATACCCCTGCAGTTAAGATAGGATAAGAATCGCAAATATGGGATATAGTTGGCGGATCCTTATGAGAATTTTAAATTATAAAACAATTTAAAGGAATAAAAAATTTAAAACAAAATCCAATATTCTATTTTCAAAAATAACAAATTGGTATTTTGACAAATGTATAATCCATAGGAAAAATGAACAATCTAACTCTAAAAAAACACCAAAGTTAAGGCATTTTCGATCAACCAATTACATGTCAACTATGTGCTTAAGTGGGCCGATCCCTGCCGTTTCGACTTATAAACTGCGTGCAAAGGCAAGGAGAGCAAAATTTCCAAAATTGCAATACCCTTTGCAAGGATGCAACAAGAAAGGAAAGCTAACTTGAGGCGGAACCGAAGTTTATATACCCCTGCAGTTAAGATAGGATATGAATCGCAAATATGGGATATAGTTGGCGGATCCTTATGAGAATTTTAAATTATAAACATCTTATACGAATAAAAAATACAAAAAAGGTCAATTTTCTTTCTTCAAAAATTCCAAATTGGTATTTTGACAAAAATATAATCCATAGGAAAAAAGAACAATCTAACTCTAAAAACACCAACGTTAAGGCGTTTTCGATCAACCAATTACATATCAACTATGTGCTTAAGTGGGCCGATCCCTGCCGTTCCGACTTATAAACTGCGTGCAAAGGCAAGAAGAGCAAAATTACCAAAATTACAATACCCTCTGCAAGGGTGCAACAAAAAAGGAAAGCTAACTTGAGGCGGAACCGAAGTTTATATACCCCTGCAGTTAAAATAGGATATGAATCGCAAATATGGGATATAGTTGGCGGATCCTTATGAGAATTTTAAATTATAAACATCTTATACGAATAAAAAATACAAAAAAGGTCAATTTTCTATCTTCAAAAATTCCAAATTGGTATTTTGACAAAAATATAATCCATAGGAAAAAAGAACAATCTAACTCTAAAAACACCAACGTTAAGGCGTTTTCGATCAACCAATTACATATCAACTATGTACTTAAGTGGGCCGATCCCTGCCGTTCCGACATATAAACTGCGTGCAAAGACAAGAAGAGAAAATTACCAAAATTACAATACCCTCTGCGAGGGTGCAACAAGAAAGGAAAGCTAACTTGAGGCGGAACCGAAATTTATATACCCCTGCAGTTAAGATAGGATATGAATCGCAAATATGGGATATAGTTGGCGGATCCTTATGATAATTTTAAATTATAAAAAAATAATAGGAATAAAAAATTTAAAACAAAATCCAATATTCTATTTTCAAAAATAACAAATTGGTATTTTGACAAATATATAATCCATAGGAAAAATGAACAATCTAACTCTAAAACAAGAAAGAAAAGCTAACTTCGGGCGGAGCCGAAGTTTATATACCCTTGCAGTTAAAACCGGATATATATCGCAAACATCGGATATAGTTGGCCGATCCTTATGGGAATAGGAATATATAATCCAATTTATTACAATACAAAATCTAAAAAAAAGTCCCAAACTTCTATCTTCAAAAATACGAAAGTTGATATTTCTACCAAAAACCATTTCCGATCGTTCAGTTATATGGCAGCTATAAGATATAGTCGACCGATCGTTATGAAATTTGGTAGATCGGATTAACTGACCAAGAATATAATCTGTACCAAGTTCCAGCTTTCTATCTTTAAAAACACGAAAGTTGGGTCATTTCCGATCGTTCAGTTATATGACAGCTATAGGATATAGTCGGCCGATCCTTACGAAATTTGGCATGTCGTATTATTTTGCCAAAAATAGCGCTCGTGTAAAATTTGAACTCTCTAACTCTAAAAACACCGAAGTTATACCATTTCCGATCAATCAGTTATATGGCAGCTATAGGATATAGTCGGCCGATCCGGGCCGTTCCGACTTATATACTGCGTGCAAAGGAAAGAAGGGTGTGTGCAAAGTTTCAAGTCGATAGCTTTAAAACTGAGAGACTAGTTCGCGTAGAAACAGACAGACAGACGGACAGACGGACAGACGGACAGACGGACATGCTCATATCAACTCAGGAGGTGATCTTGATCAAGAATATATATACTTTATAGGGTCGGAGATGTCTCCTTCACTGCGTTGCACACTTTTGACCAAAATTATAATACCCTCTGCAAGGGTATAAAAACACCAAAGTTAAGGCATTTTCGATCAACCAATTACATGTCAACTATGTGCTTAAGTGGGCCGATCCCTGCCGTTCCGACTTAAAAACTGCGTGCAAAGGAAAGAAGAGCAAAATTACTAAAATTACAATACCCTCTGCAAGGGTGCAACAAGAAAGGAAAGCTAACTTGAGGCGGAACCGAAGTTATATACCCCTGCAGTTAAGATAGGATATAAATCGCAAATATGGGATATAGTTGGCGGAACCTTATGATAATTTTAAATTATAAACAAATAATAGGAATAAAAAATTTAAAAACAAAATCCAATATTCTATTTTCAAAAATACCAAATTGGTATTTTGACAAAAATATAATCCATAGGAAAAAAGAACAATCTAACTCTAAAAACACCAACGTTAAGGCGTTTTCGATCAACTAATTACATATCAACTATGTGCTTAAGTGGGCCGATCCCTGCCGTTCCGACTTATAAACTGCGTGCAAAGGCAAGAAGAGCAAAATTACCAAAATTACAATACCCTCTGCAAGGGTGCAACAAAAAAGGAAAGCTAACTTGAGGCGGAACCGAATTTTATATACCCCTGCAGTTAAAATAGGATATGAATCGCAAATATGGGATATAGTTGGCGGATCCTTATGAGAATTTTAAATTATAAACATCTTATACGAATAAAAATACAAAAAAAGGTCAATTTTCTTTCTTCAAAAATTCCAAATTGGTATTTTGACAAAAATATAATCCATAGGAAAAAAGAACAATCTAACTCTAAAAACACCAACGTTAAGGCGTTTTCGATCAACTAATTACATATCAACTATGTGCTTAAGTGGGCCGATCCCTGCCGTTCCGACTTATAAACTGCGTGCAAAGGCAAGAAGAGCAAAATTACCAAAATTACAATACCCTCTGCAAGGGTGCAACAAAAAAGGAAAGCTAACTTGAGGCGGAACCGAAGTTTATATACCCCTGCAGTTAAGATAGGATATGAATCGCAAATATGGGATATAGTTGGCGGATCCTTATGAGAATTTTAAATTATAAACAATTTAAAGGAATAAAAAATTAAAAAACAAAATCCAATATTCTATCTTCAAAAATAACAAATTGGTATTTTGACAAAAATATAATCCATAGGAAAAAGAACAATCTAACTCTAAAAAACACCAAAGTTAAGGCGTTTTCGATCAACCAATTACATGTCAACTATGTGCTTAAGTGGGCCGATCCCTGCCGTTCCGACTTATAAACTGCGTGCAAAGGCAAGAAGAGCAAAATTACCAAAATTACAATACCCTCTGCAAGGATGCAACAAGAAAGGAAAGCTAACTTGAGGCGGAACCGAAGTTTATATACCCCTGCAGTTAAGATAGGATATGAATCGCAAATATGGGATATAGTTGGCGGATCCTTATGAGAATTTTAAATTATAAACATCTTATACGAATAAAAAATAAAAAAAAGGTCAATTTTCTTTCTTCAATAATTCCAAATTGGTATTTTCACAAAAATAGAATCCATAGGAAAAAAGAACAATCTAACTCTAAAAACACCAACGTTAAGGCGTTTTCGATCAACCAATTACATGTCAACTATGTGCTTAAGTGGGCCGATCCCTGCCGTTCCGACTTATAAACTGCGTGCAAAGGCAAGAAGAGCAAAATTACCAAAATTACAATACCCTCTGCAAGGGTGCAACAAGAAAAGGAAAGCTAACTTGAGGCGGAACCGAAGTTTATATACCCCTGCAGTTAAGATAGGATATGAATCGCAAATATGGGATATAGTTGGCGGATCCTTATGAGAATTTTAAATTATAAACATCTTATACGAATAAAAAATACAAAAAAAAAAGGTCAATTTTCTATCTTCAAAAATTCCAAATTGGTATTTTGACAAAAATATAATCCATAGGAAAAAGAACAATCTAACTCTAAAAACACCAACGTTAAGGCGTTTTCGATCAACCAATTACATGTCAACTATGTGCTTAAGTGGGCCGATCCCTGCCGTTCCGACTTATAAACTGCGTGCAAAGACAAGAAGAGCAAAATTACCAAAATTACAATACCCTCTGCGAGGGTGCAACAAGAAAGGAAAGCTAACTTGAGGCGGAACCGAAGTTTATATACCCCTGCAGTTAAGATAGGATATAAATCGCAAATATGGGATATAGTTGGCGGATCCTTATGATAATTTTAAATTATAAACAAATAATAGGAATAAAAAATTAAAACAAAATCCAATATTCTATCTTCAAAAATAACAAATTGGTATTTTGACAAATAATATAATCCATAGGAAAAATGAACAATCTAACTCTAAAACAAGAAAGAAAAGCTAACTTTTCGCGGAGCCGAAGTTTATATACCCTTGCAGTTAAAACCGGATATATCTCGCAAACATCGGATATAGTTGGCCGATCCTTATGGAAAGGAATATAAATTACCACAATTTATTACAATACAAAATCTAAAAAAAAGCAAACTTCTATCTTCAAAAATACGAAAGTTGATATTTCTACCAAAAACCATTTAAGATCGTTCAGTTATATGGCAACTATAAGATATAGTTGACCGATCCTTATGAAATTTGGTAGATCAAGATAACTGACCAAGAATAAAATCTGTAAAAAGTTCCAGCTTTCTATCTTCAAAAACACGAAAGTTGGGTCATTTCCGACTTCAAAAATATGACAGCTATAGGATAAAGTACAGCCGAATCCTTACGAAACTCAATTAAGTCTTATTTTGCTCAACCAAATAGCATGTAAAATTTGAACTCTCTAACTCTAAAAACACCGAAGTTATACCGATTTCCGATAAACTCCGTTATAAGGCAAGAAGAGCAAAATTACCAAAATTACAATACCCTCTGCAAGGGTGCAACAAGAAAGGAAAGCTAACTTGAGGCGGAACTCGAAGTTTATATACCCCTGCAGTTAAGATAGGATATAAATCGCAAATATGAGGATATAGTTGACGGATCCTTATGAGAATTTTCAAATTATAAACATCTTATATGAATAAAAATATAAAAAATAGGGTCAATTTTCTTCTTCAAAAATTGCAAATTGGTATTTTGACAAAAATATAATCCCTAGGAAAAGGAACAATCTAACTCTAAAAACACCAAAGTTAAGGCATTTTCGATCAACCAATTACATGTCAACTATGTGCTTAAGTGGGCCGATCCCTGCCGTTCCGACTTATAAACTGCGTGCAAAGGCAAGAAGAGCAAAATTACCAAAATTACAATACCCTCTGCAAGGGTGCAACAAAAAAGGAAAGCTAACTTGAGGCGGAACCGAAGTTTATATACCCCTGCAGTTAAGATAGGATATAAATCGCAAATATGGGATATAGTTGGCGGATCCTTATGAGAATTTTAAATTATAAACATCTTATACGAATAAAAAATAAAAAAAAGGTCAATTTTCTATCTTCAAAAATTCCAAATTGGTATTTTGACAAAAATATAATCCATAGGAAAAAGAACAATCTAACTCTAAAAACACCAAAGTTAAGGCGTTTTCGATCAACCAATTACATGTCAACTATGTGCTTAAGTGGGCCGATCCCTGCCGTTCCGACTTATAAACTGCGTGCAAAGGCAAGAAGAGCAAAATTACCAAAATTACAATACCCTCTGCAAGGGTGCAACAAGAAAGGAAAGCTAACTTGAGGCGGAACCGAAGTTTATATACCCCTGCAGTTAAGATAGGATATAAATCGCAAATATGGGATATAGTTGCGGATCCTTATGAGAATTTTAAATTATAAACATCTTATACGAATAAAAAATAAAAAAAGGTCAATTTTCTTTCTTCAATAATTCAAAATTGGTATTTTGACAAAAATATAATCCATAGGAAAAAAGAACAATCTAACTCTAAAAACACCAACGTTAAGGCGTTTTCGATCAACCAATTACATGTCAACTATGTGCTTAAGTGGGCCGATCCCTGCCGTTCCGACTTATAAACTGCGTGCAAAGGCAAGAAGAGCAAAATTACCAAAATTACAATACCCTCTGCAAGGGTGCAACAAGAAAGGAAAGCTAACTTGAGGCGGAACCGAAGTTTATATACCCCTGCAGTTAAGATAGGATATAAATCGCAAATATGGGATATAGTTTGCGGATCCTTATGATAATTTTAAATTATAAACATCTTATACGAATAAAAAATAAAAAAAAGGTCAATTTTCTATCTTCAAAAACTCCAAATTGGTATTTTGACAAAAATATAATCCATAGGAAAAAAGAACAATCTAACTCTAAAAACACCAACGTTAAGGCATTTTCGATCAACCAATTACATGTCAACTATGTGCTTAAGTGGGCCGATCCCTGCCGTTCCGACTTATAAACTGCGTGCAAAGGCAAGAAGAGCAAAATTACCAAAATTACAATACCCTCTGCAAGGGTGCAACAAGAAAGGAAAGCTAACTTGAGGCGGAACCGAAGTTTATATACCCCTGCAGTTAAGATAGGATATGAATCGCAAATATGGGATATAGTTGGCGGATCCTTATGAGAATTTTAAATTATAAACATCTTATACGAATAAAAAATAAAAAAAAGGTCAATTTTCTATCTTCAAAAACTCCAAATTGGTATTTTGACAAAAATATAATCCATAGGAAAAAAAAACAATCTAACTCTAAAAACACCAACGTTAAGGCGTTTTCGATCAACCAATTACATGTCAACTATGTGCTTAAGTGGGCCGATCCCTGCCGTTCCGACTTATAAACTGCGTGCAAAGACAAGAAGAGAAAATTACCAAAATTACAATACCCTCTGCGAGGGTGCAACAAGAAAGGAAAGCTAACTTGAGGCGGAACCGAAGTTTATATACCCCTGCAGTTAAGATAGGATATAAATCGCAAATATGGGATATAGTTGCGGATCCTTATGAGAATTTCAAATTATAAACATCTTATATGAATAAAAAATAAAAAAAAAGGTAAATTTTCTATCTTCAAAAATTCCAAATTGGTCTTTTGACAATAATATAATCCATAGGAAAAAAAAAATCTAACTCTAAAAACACCAACGTTAAGGCGTTTTCGATCAACCAATTACATGTCAACTATGTGCTTAAGTGGGCCGATCCCTGCAGTTCCGACTTATAAACTGCGTGCAAAGGCAAGAAGAGCAAAATTACCAAAATTACAATACCCTCTGCAAGGGTGCAACAAGAAAGGAAAGCTAACTTGAGGCGGAACCGAAGTTTATATACCCCTGCAGTTAAGATAGGATATAAATCGCAAATATCGGATATAGTTGGCGGAACCTTATGATAATTTTAAATTATAAACAAATAATAGGAATAAAAAATTAAAAACAAAATCCAATATTCGATCTTCAAAAATAACAAATTGGTATTTTGACAAAAATATAATCCATAGGAAAAAAGAACAATCTAACTCTAAAAACACCAAAGTTAAGGCGTTTTCGATCAACCAATTACATGTCAACTATGTGCTTAAGTGGGCCGATCCCTGCCGTTCCGACTTATAAACTGCGTGCAAAGGCAAGAAGAGCAAAATTACCAAAATTACAATACCCTCTGCAAGGGTGCAACAAGAAAGGAAAGCTAACTTGAGGCGGAACCGAAGTTTATATACCCCTGCAGTTAAGATAGGATATAAATCGCAAATATGGGATATAGTTGGCGGATCCTTATGAGAATTTCAAATTATAAACATCTTATATGAATAAAAAATAAAAAAAAGGTAAATTTTCTATCTTCAAAAATTCCAAATTGGTATTTTGACAAAAATATAATCCATAGGAAAAAAGAACAATCTAACTCTAAAAACACCAACGTTAAGGCGTTTTCGATCAACCAATTACATGTCAACTATGTGCTTAAGTGGGCCGATCCCTGCCGTTCCGACTTATAAACTGCGTGCAAAGGCAAGAAGAGCAAAATTACCAAAATTACAATACCCTCTGCAAGGGTGCAACAAGAAAGGAAAGCTAACTTGAGGCGGAACCGAAGTTTATATACCCCTGCAGTTAAGATAGGACATAAATCGCAAATATCGGATATAGTTGGCGGAACCTTATGATAATTTTAAATTATAAACAAATAATAGGAATAAAAAATTAAAAACAAAATCCAATATTCGATCTTCAAAAATACCAAATTGGTCTTTTGACAATAATATAATCCATAGGAAAAAGAACAATCTACTCTAAAAACACCAACGTTAAGGCGTTTTCGATCAACCAATTACATGTCAACTATGTGCTTAAGTGGGCCGATCCCTGCCGTTCCGACTTATAAACTGCGTGCAAAGGCAAGAAGAGCAAAATTACCAAAATTACAATACCCTCTGCAAGGATGCAACAAGAAAGGAAAGCTAACTTGAGGCGGAACCGAAGTTTATATACCCCTGCAGTTAAGATAGGATATGAATCGCAAATATGGGATATAGTTAGCGGATCCTTATGAGAATTTCAAATTATAAACATCTTTTTTGAATAAAAAATTAAAAAAAAAGGTAAATTTTCTATCTTCAAAAATTCCAAATTGGTATTTTGACAAAAATATAATCCATAGGAAAAAAGAACAATCTAACTCTAAAAACACCAACGTTAAGGCGTTTTCGATCAACCAATTACATGTCAACTATGTACTTAAGTGGGCCGATCCCTGCCGTTCCGACTTATAAACTGCGTGCAAAGACAAGAAGAGCAAAATTACCAAAATTACGATACCCTCTGCAAGGATGCAACAAGAAAGGAAAGCTAACTTGAGGCGGAACCGAAGTTTATATACCCCTGCAGTTAAGATAGGATATAAATCGCAAATATGGGATATAGTTGGCGGATCCTTATGAGAATTTTAAATTATAAACATCTTATACGAATAAAAAATAAAAAAAAAATCAATTTTCTTTCTTCAAAAATTCCAAATTGGTATTTTGACAAAAATAGAATCCATAGGAAAAAGAACAATCTAACTCTAAAAACACCAAAGTTAAGGCATTTTCGATCAACCAATTACATGTCAACTATGTACTTAAGTGGGCCGATCCCTGCCGTTCCGACTTATAAACTGCGTGCAAAGGCAAGAAGAGCAAAATTACCAAAATTACAATACCCTCTGCAAGGGTGCAACAAGAAAGGAAAGCTAACTTGAGGCGGAACCGAAGTTTATATACCCCTGCAGTTAAGATAGGATATAAATCGCAAATATGGGATATAGTTGGCGGATCCTTATGAGAATTTCAAATTATAAACATCTTATATGAATAAAAAATTAAAAAAAAAGGTAAATTTTCTATCTTCAAAAATTCCAAATTGGTATTTTGACAAAAATATAATCCATAGGAAAAAGAACAATCTAACTCTAAAAACACCAACGTTAAGGCGTTTTCGATCAACCAATTACATGTCAACTATGTGCTTAAGTGGGCCGATCCCTGCCGTTCCGACTTATAAACTGCGTGCAAAGGCAAGAAGAGCAAAATTACCAAAATTACAATACCCTCTGCAAGGGTGCAACAAGAAAGGAAAGCTAACTTGAGGCGGAACCGAAGTTTATATACCCCTGCAGTTAAGATAGGACATAAATCGCAAATATCGGATATAGTTGGCGGAACCTTATGAAAATTTTAAATTATAAACAAATAATAGGAACAAAATATTAAAAACAAAGTCCAATATTCGATCTTCAAAATTACCAAATTGGTCTGTTGACAATAATATAATCCATAGGAAAAAGAACAATCTAACTATAAAAACAGCAACGTTAAGGCGTTTTCGATCAACCAATTACATGTCAACTATGTGCTTAAGTGGGCCGATCCCTGCCGTTCCGACTTATAAACTGCGTGCAAAGGCAAGAAGAGCAAAATTACCAAAATTACAATACCCTCTGCAAGGGTGCAACAAGAAAGGAAAGCTAACTTGAGGCGGAACCGAAGTTTATATACCCCTGCAGTTAAGATAGGATATAAATCGCAAATATGGGATATAGTTGGCGGATCCTTATGAGAATTTCAAATTATAAACATCTTATATGAATAAAAAATTAAAAAAAAGGTAAATTTTCTATCTTCAAAAATTCCAAATTGGTCTTTTGACAATAATATAATCCATAGGAAAAGAGAACAATCTAATTCTAAAAACACCAACGTTAAGGCGTTTTCGATCAACCAATTACATGTCAACTATGTGCTTAAGTGGGCCGATCCCTGCCGTTCCGACTTATAAACTGCGTGCAAAGGCAAGAAGAGCAAAATTACCAAAATTACAATACCCTCTGCGAGGGTGCAACAAGAAAGGAAAGCTAACTTGAGGCGGAACCGAAGTTTATATACCCCTGCAGTTAAGATAGGATATGAATCGCAAATATGGGATATAGTTAGCGGATCCTTATGAGAATTTTAAATTATAAACATCTTATACGAATAAAAAATAAAAAAAAGGTCAGTTTTCTTTTTTCAAAAATTCCAAATTGGTATTTTGACAAAAATAGAATCCATAGGAAAAAAGAACAATCTAACTCTAAAAACACCAAAGTTAAGGCATTTTCGATCAACCAATTACATGTCAACTATGTGCTTAAGTGGGCCGATCCCTGCCGTTCCGACTTATAAACTGCGTGCAAAGGCAAGAAGAGCAAAATTACCAAAATTACAATACCCTCTGCAAGGGTGCAACAAGAAAGGAAAGCTAACTTGAGGCGGAACCGAAGTTTATATACCCCTGCAGTTAAGATAGGACATAAATCGCAAATATCGGATATAGTTGGCGGAACCTTATGATAATTTTAAATTATAAACAAATAATAGGAATAAAAAATTAAAAACAAAATCCAATATTCGATCTTCAAAAATACCAAATTGGTCTTTTGACAATAATATAATCCATAGGAAAAAGAACAATCTAACTCTAAAAACACCAACGTTAAGGCGTTTTCGATCAACCAATTACATGTCAACTATGTGCTTAAGTGGGCCGATCCCTGCCGTTCCGACTTATAAACTGCGTGCAAAGGCAAGAAGAGCAAAATTACCAAAATTACAATACCCTCTGCAAGGATGCAACAAGAAAGGAAAGCTAACTTGAGGCGGAACCGAAGTTTATATACCCCTGCAGTTAAGATAGGATATAAATCGCAAATATGGGATATAGTTGGCGGATCCTTATGAGAATTTTAAATTATAAACATCTTATACGAATAAAAAATAAAAAAAAGGTCAGTTTTCTTTTTTCAAAAATTCCAAATTGGTATTTTGACAAAAATAGAATCCATAGGAAAAAAGAACAATCTAACTCTAAAAACACCAAAGTTAAGGCGTTTTCGATCAACCAATTACATGTCAACTATGTGCTTAAGTGGGCCGATCCCTGCCGTTCCGACTTATAAACTGCGTGCAAAGGCAAGAAGAGCAAAATTACCAAAATTACAATACCCTCTGCAAGGGTGCAACAAGAAAGGAAAGCTAACTTGAGGCGGAACCGAAGTTTATATACCCCTGCAGTTAAGATAGGATATAAATCGCAAATATGGGATATAGTTGGCGGATCCTTATGAGAATTTCAAATTATAAACATCTTATATGAATAAAAAATAAAAAAAAAGGTAAATTTTCTATCTTCAAAAATTCCAAATTGGTATTTTGACAAAAATATAATCCATAGGAAAAAGAACAATCTAACTCTAAAAACACCAACGTTAAGGCGTTTTCGATCAACCAATTACATGTCAACAATGTGCTTAAGTGGGCCGATCCCTGCCGTTCCGACTTATAAACTGCGTGCAAAGGCAAGAAGAGCAAAATTACCAAAATTACAATACCCTCTGCAAGGGTGCAACAAGAAAGGAAAGCTAACTTGAGGCGGAACCGAAGTTTATATACCCCTGCAGTTAAGATAGGATATAAATCGCAAATATGGGATATAGTTGGCGGATCCTTATGAGAATTTTAAATTATTAAAATATTATTATATTAAAAATTAAAAAAGTATAATATTCTATTCTTCAAGGTTTCGATCCCTGCCGTTCCGACTTATAAACTGCGTGCAAAGACAAGAAGAGCAAAATTACCAAAATTACAATACCCTCTGCAAGGGTGCAACAAGAAAGGAAAGCTAACTTGAGGCGGAACCGAAGTTTATATACCCCTGCAGTTAAGATAGGATATAAATCGCAAATATGGGATATAGTTGGCGGATCCTTATGAGAATTTCAAATTATAAACATCTTATATGAATAAAAAATAAAAAAAAAAGGTAAATTTTCTATCTTCAAAAAATTCCAAATTGGTATTTTGACAAAAATATAATCCATAGGAAAAAAGAACAATCTAACTCTAAAAACACCAACGTTAAGGCGTTTTCGATCAACCAATTACATGTCAACTATGTGCTTAAGTGGGCCGATCCCTGCCGTTCCGACTTATAAACTGCGTGCAAAGGCAAGAAGAGCAAAATTACCAAAATTACAATACCCTCTGCAAGGGTGCAACAAGAA
Organism: Drosophila parabipectinata; assembly: GCA_018153455.1. NCBI lineage: Eukaryota > Metazoa > Arthropoda > Insecta > Diptera > Drosophilidae > Drosophila > Drosophila parabipectinata. The sequence goes on along the minus strand of JAECYA010000357.1, from coordinate 758,419 downwards.
AGGAAAGCTAACTTGAGGCGGAACCGAAGTTTATATACCCCTGCAGTTAAGATAGGATATGAATCGCAAATATGGGATATAGTTGGCGGATCCTTATGAGAATTTTAAATTATAAACATCTTATACGAATAAAAAATAAAAAAAAAGGTCAATTTTCTTTCTTCAAAAATTCCAAATTGGTATTTTGACAAAAATAGAATCCAAAGGAAAAAAGAACAATCTAACTCTAAAAACACCAAAGTTAAGGCGTTTTCGATCAACCAATTACATGTCAACTATGTGCTTAAGTGGGCCGATCCCTGCCGTTCCGACTTATAAACTGCGTGCAAAGACAAGAAGAGCAAAATTACCAAAATTACAATACCCTCTGCAAGGGTGCAACAAGAAAGGAAAGCTAACTTGAGGCGGAACCGAAGTTTATATACCCCTGCAGTTAAGATAGGATATAAATCGCAAATATGGGATATAGTTGGCGGATCCTTATGATAATTTTAAATTATAAACAAATAATAGGAAAAAAAATAAAAAACAAAGCCAATATTCGATCTTCAAAAATACCAAATTGGTAATTTAAAAAATATAATCCATATTATTATTATTATAATAAATTATATTGGGTGACAACCAACAAAGCCGATCCCTGCCGTTCCGACTTATAAACTGCGTGCAAAGACAAGAAGAGCAAAATTACCAAAATTACAATACCCTCTGCAAGGGTGCAACAAGAAAGGAAAGCTAACTTGAGGCGGAACCGAAGTTTATATACCCCTGCAGTTAAGATAGGATATGAATCGCAAATATGGGATATAGTTGGCGGATCCTTATGAGAATTTCAAATTATAAACATCTTATATGAATAAAAAATAAAAAAAAAGGTAAATTTTCTATCTTCAAAAAATTCCAAATTGGTATTTTGACAAAAATATAATCCATAGGAAAAAAGAACAATCTAACTCTTAAAACACCAACGTTAAGGCGTTTTCGATCAACCAATTACATGTCAACTATGTGCTTAAGTGGGTTGATCCCTGCCGTTCCGACTTATAAACTGCGTGCAAAGGCAAGAAGAGCAAAATTACCAAAATTACAATACCCTCTGCAAGGGTGCAACAAGAAAGGAAAGCTAACTTGAGGCGGAACCGAAGTTTATATACCACTGCAGTTAAGATAGGATATGAATCGCAAATATGGGATATAGTTGGCGAAACCTTATGATAATTTTAAATTATAAACAAATAATGGGAATAAAAAATTAGAAACAAAATCCAATATTCGATCTTCAAAAATACAAAATTGGTCTTTTGACAATAATATAATCCATAGGAAAAAAGAACAATCTAATTCTAAAAACACCAACGTTAAGGCGTTTTCGATCAACCAATTACATGTCAACTATGTACTTAAGTGGGCCGATCCCTGCCGTTCCGACTTATAAACTGCGTGCAAAGACAAGAAGAGCAAAATTACCAAAATTACAATACCCTCTGCAAGGGTGCAACAAGAAAGGAAAGCTAACTTGAGGCGGAACCGAAGTTTATATACCCCTGCAGTTAAGATAGGATATAAATCGCAAATATGGGATATAGTTAGCGGATCCTTATGAGAATTTCAAATTATAAACATCTTATATGAATAAAAAATTAAAAAAAAAGGTAAATTTTCTATCTTCAAAAATTCCAAATTGGTATTTTGACAAAAATATAATCCATAGGAAAAAGAACAATCTAACTCTAAAAACACCAACGTTAAGGCGTTTTCGATCAACCAATTACATGTCAACTATGTGCTTAAGTGGGCCGATCCCTGCCGTTCCGACTTATAAACTGCGTGCAAAGGCAAGAAGAGCAAAATTACCAAAATTACAATACCCTCTGCAAGGGTGCAACAAGAAAGGAAAGCTAACTTGAGGCGGAACCGAAGTTTATATACCCCTGCAGTTAAGATAGGACCTAAATCGCAAATATCGGATATAGTTGGCGGAACCTTATGATAATTTTAAATTATAAACAAATAATGGGAATAAAAAATTAGAAACAAAATCCAATATTCGATCTTCAAAAATACAAAATTGGTCTTTTGACAATAATATAATCCATAGGAAAAAAGAACAATCTAACTCTAAAAACACCAACGTTAAGGCGTTTTCGATCAACCAATTACATGTCAACTATGTACTTAAGTGGGCCGATCCCTGCCGTTCCGACTTATAAACTGCGTGCAAAGACAAGAAGAGCAAAATTACCAAAATTACGATACCCTCTGCAAGGATGCAACAAGAAAGGGAAGCTAACTTGAGGCGGAACTGAAGTTTATATACCCCTGAAGTTAAGATAGGATATAAATCGCAAATATGGGATATAGTTGGCGGATCCTTATGAGAATTTTAAATTATAAACATCTTATACGAATAAAAAATTAAAAAAAAGGTCAATTTTCTTTCTTCAAAAATTCCAAATTGGTATTTTGACAAAAATAGAATCCATAGGAAAAAAGAACAATCTAACTCTAAAAACACCAACGTTAAGGCGTTTTCGATCAACCAATTACATGTCAACTATGTGCTTAAGTGGGCCGATCCCTGCCGTTCCGACTTATAAACTGCGTGCAAAGGCAAGAAGAGCAAAATTACCAAAATTACAATACCCTCTGCAAGGGTGCAACAAGAAAGGAAAGCTAACTTGAGGCGGAACCGAAGTTTATATACCCCTGCAGTTAAGATAGGATATAAATCGCAAATATGGGATATAGTTGGCGGATCCTTATGAGAATTTCAAATTATAAACATCTTATATGAATAAAAAATTAAAAAAAAGTAAATTTTCTATCTTCAAAAATTCCAAATTGGTATTTTGACAAAAATATAATCCATAGGAAAAAAGAACAATCTAACTCTAAAAACACCAACGTTAAGGCGTTTTCGATCAACCAATTACATGTCAACTATGTGCTTAAGTGGGCCGATCCCTGCCGTTCCGACTTATAAACTGCGTGCAAAGGCAAGAAGAGCAAAATTACCAAAATTACAATACCCTCTGCAAGGGTGCAACAAGAAAGGAAAGCTAACTTGAGGCGGAACCGAAGTTTATATACCCCTGCAGTTAAGATAGGATATAAATCGCAAATATGGGATATAGTTGGCGGATCCTTATGAGAATTTTAAATTATAAACATCTTATAAAAAATTAAAAAAAACAAAATCAATTTTCGTTCTTCAAAAATTCCAAATTGGTATTTTGACAAAAATATAATCCATAAAAGAACAATACTAAAAACACCAAGTTAAGGCTTTCGATAACCAATTACATGTCAACTATGTCTAAGTGGGCCGATCCCTGCCGTTCCGACTTATAAACTGCGTGCAAAGGCAAGAAGAGCAAAATTACCAAAATTACAATACCCTCTGCAAGGGTGCAACAAGAAAGGAAAGCTAACTTGAGGCGGAACCGAAGTTTATATACCCCTGCAGTTAAGATAGGATATAAATCGCAAATATGGGATATAGTTGGCGGATCCTTATGAGAATTTCAAATTATAAACATCTTATATGAATAAAAAATAAAAAAAAAAATAATTTTCTATCTTCAAAAATTCCAAATTGGTATTTTGACAAAAATATAATCCATAGGAAAAAAGAACAATCTAACTCTAAAAACACCAACGTTAAGGCGTTTTCGATCAACCAATTACATGTCAACTATGTGCTTAAGTGGGCCGATCCCTGCCGTTCCGACTTATAAACTGCGTGCAAAGGCAAGAAGAGCAAAATTACCAAAATTACAATACCCTCTGCAAGGGTGCAACAAGAAAGGAAAGCTAACTTGAGGCGGAACCGAAGTTTATATACCCCTGCAGTTAAGATAGGACATAAATCGCAAATATGGGATATAGTTGGCGGAACCTTATGAGAATTTTAAATTATAAACAAATAATAGGAATAAAAATTAAAAAAAAATATTATTCGATCTTCAAAAATTACAATATTATATTCTGACAAAAACAATCCAAGCCAATTTGTTCCGACTTATAAACTGCGTGCAAAGGAAAGAAGAGCAAAATTACCAAAATTACAATACCCTCTGCAAGGGTGCAACAAGAAAGGAAAGCTAACTTGAGGCGGAACCGAAGTTTATATACCCCTGCAGTTAAGATAGGATATAAATCGCAAATATGGGATATAGTTGCGGATCCTTATGAGAATTTCAAATTATAAACATCTTATACGAATAAAAAATTAAAAAAAAGGTAAATTTTCTATCTTCAAAAATACCAAATTGGTCTTTTGACAAAAATATAATCCATAGGAAAAATGAACAATCCAACTCTAAAAACACCAACGTTAAGGCGTTTCGATCAACCAATTACATGTCAACTATGTGCTTAAGTGGGCCGATCCCTGCCGTTCCGACTTATAAACTGCGTGCAAAGGCAAGAAGAGCCAAATTACCAAAATTACAATACCTTCTGCAAGGGTGCAACAAGAAAGGAAAGCTAACTTGAGGCGGAACCGAAGTTTATATACCCCTGCAGTTAAGATAGGATATAAATCGCAAATATGGGATATAGTTGGCGGATCCTTATGAGAATTTTAAATTATAAACATCTTATACGAATAAAAAATAAAAAAAAGGTCAATTTTCTTTCTTCAAAAATTCCAAATTGGTATTTTGACAAAAATAGAATCCATAGGAAAAAGAACAATCTAACTCTAAAAACACCAAAGTTAAGGCGTTTTCGATCAACCAATTACATGTCAACTATGTGCTTAAGTGGGCCGATCCCTGCCGTTCCGACTTATAAACTGCGTGCAAAGGCAAGAAGAGCCAAATTACCAAAATTACAATACCCTCTGCAAGGGTGCAACAAGAAAGGAAAGCTAACTTGAGGCGGAACCGAAGTTTATATACCCCTGCAGTTAAGATAGGATATAAATCGCAAATATGGGATATAGTTGGCGGATCCTTATGAGAATTTTAAATTATAAACAACTAATAGGAATAAAAAATTAAAAAAAAAGTAAATATTCGATCTTCAAAAATCCAAATTGGTCTTTTGACAAAAATATAATCCATAGGAAAAGAACAACTAATCTAAAACACCAAGTTAAGGCGTTTTCGATCAACCAATTACATGTCAACTATGTGCTTAAGTGGGCCGATCCCTGCCGTTCCGACTTATAAACTGCGTGCAAAGGCAAGAAGAGCAAAATTACCAAAATTACAATACCCTCTGCAAGGGTGCAACAAGAAAGGAAAGCTAACTTGAGGCGGAACCGAAGTTTATATACCCCTGCAGTTAAGATAGGATATAAATCGCAAATATGGGATATAGTTGGCGGATCCTTATGAGAATTTCAAATTATAAACATCTTATATAAATAAAAAATTAAAAAAAAGGTAAATTTTCTATCTTCAAAAATTCCAAATTGGTATTTTGACAAAAATATAATCCATAGGAAAAAAGAACAATCTAATTCTAAAAACACCAACGTTAAGGCGTTTTCGATCAACCAATTACATGTCAACTATGTGCTTAAGTGGGCCGATCCCTGCCGTTCCGACTTATAAACTGCGTGCAAAGGCAAGAAGAGCAAAATTACCAAAATTACAATACCCTCTGCAAGGGTGCAACAAGAAAGGAAAGCTAACTTGAGGCGGAACCGAAGTTTATATACCCCTGCAGTTAAGATAGGATATAAATCGCAAATATGGGATATAGTTGGCGGAACCTTATGATAATTTTAAATTATAAACAAATAATAGGAATAAAAAATTAAAAACAAAATCCAATATTCGATCTTCAAAAATACCAAATTGGTCTTTTGACAATAATATAATCCATAGGAAAAGAGAACAATCTAATCCTAAAAACACCAACGTTAAGGCGTTTTCGATCAACCAATTACATGTCAACTATGTGCTTAAGTGGGCCGATCCCTGCCGTTCCGACTTATAAACTGCGTGCAAAGACAAGAAGAGAAAATTACCAAAATTACAATACCCTCTGCGAGGGTGCAACAAGAAAGGAAAGCTAACTTGAGGCGGAACCGAAGTTTATATACCCCTGCAGTTAAGATAGGATATAAATCGCAAATATGGGATATAGTTGGCGGATCCTTATGAGAATTTCAAATTATAAACATCTTATATGAATAAAAAATTAAAAAAAAGGTAAATTTTCTATCTTCAAAAATTCCAAATTGGTATTTTGACAAAAATATAATCCATAGGAAAAAAGAACAATCTAACTCTAAAAACACCAACGTTAAGGCGTTTTCGATCAACCAATTACATGTAAACTATGTGCTTAAGTGGGCCGATCCCTGCCGTTCCGACTTATAAACTGCGTGCAAAGGCAAGAAGAGCAAAATTACCAAAATTACAATACCCTCTGCAAGGGTGCAACAAGAAAGGAAAGCTAACTTGAGGCGGAACCGAAGTTTATATACCCCTGCAGTTAAGATAGGATATAAATCGCAAATATGGGATATAGTTGGCGGATCCTTATGAGAATTTTAAATTATAAACAAATAATAGGAATAAAAAATTAAAAACAAAGTCAATTATTCGATCTTCAAAAAATTAAAATTGGTATTTTGACAATTGGCGACCTGCCGTCCACTTATAAACTCCATGCAAAGCAAAATTACCAAAATTACAATACCCTCTGCAAGGGTGCAACAAGAAAGGAAAGCTAACTTGAGGCGGAACCGAAGTTTATATACCCCTGCAGTTAAGATAGGATATGAATCGCAAATATGGGATATAGTTGGCGGATCCTTATGAGAATTTCAAATTATAAACATCTTATATGAATAAAAAATAAAAAAAAAGGTAAATTTTCTATCTTCAAAAATTCCAAATTGGTATTTTGACAAAAATATAATCCATAGGAAAAAAGAACAATCTAACTCTTAAAACACCAACGTTAAGGCGTTTTCGATCAACCAATTACATGTCAACTATGTGCTTAAGTGGGCCGATCCCTGCCGTTCCGACTTATAAACTGCGTGCAAAGGCAAGAAGAGAAAATTACCAAAATTACAATACCCTCTGCAAGGGTGCAACAAGAAAGGAAAGCTAACTGAGGCGGAACCGAAGTTTATATACCCCTGCAGTTAAGATAGGATATAAATCGCAAATATGAGATATAGTTGCGGATCCTTATGAGAATTTTAAATTATAAACAAATAATAGGAACAAAAAATTAAAAACAAAGTCCAATATTCGATCTTCAAAAATAAAATTGTCTTTTGAAAAATAAATAAAAGAAAATCTAAAAAAACCAAAGTAACTTTTCAAAAACAGCAACTATGTAAGGGCCGATCCCGCCGTTCCGACTTATAAACTGCGTGCAAAGACAAGAAGAGCAAAATTACCAAAATTACAATACCCTCTGCAAGGGTGCAACAAGAAAGGAAAGCTAACTTGAGGCGGAACCGAAGTTTATATACCCCTGCAGTTAAGATAGGATATAAATCGCAAATATGGGATATAGTTGGCGGATCCTTATGAGAATTTCAAATTATAAACATCTTATATGAATAAAAAATTAAAAAAAAGGTAAATTTTCTATCTTCAAAAAATTCCAAATTGGTATTTTGACAAAAATATAATCCATAGGAAAAAGAACAATCTAACTCTAAAAACACCAACGTTAAGGCGTTTTCGATCAACCAATTACATGTCAACTATGTGCTTAAGTGGGCCGATCCCTGCCGTTCCGACTTATAAACTGCGTGCAAAGGCAAGAAGAGCAAAATTACCAAAATTACAATACCCTCTGCAAGGGTGCAACAAGAAAGGAAAGCTAACTTGAGGCGGAACCGAAGTTTATATACCCCTGCAGTTAAGATAGGATATAAATCGCAAATATCGGGATATAGTTGGCGGAACCTTATGAGAATTTTAAATTATAAACATCTTATACGAATAAAAAATAAAAAAAAAGTCAATTTTCTTTCTTCAAAAATTCCAAATTGGTATTTTGACAAAAATATAATCCATAGGAAAAAGAACAATCTAACTCTAAAAACACCAAAGTTAAGGCGTTTTCGATCAACCAATTACATGTCAACTATGTGCTTAAGTGGGCCGATCCCTGCCGTTCCGACTTATAAACTGCGTGCAAAGGCAAGAAGAGCAAAATTACCAAAATTACAATACCCTCTGCAAGGGTGCAACAAGAAAGGAAAGCTAACTTGAGGCGGAACCGAAGTTTATATACCCCTGCAGTTAAGATAGGATATAAATCGCAAATATGGGATATAGTTGGCGGATCCTTATGAGAATTTCAAATTATAAACATATTATATGAATAAAAAATTAAAAAAAAATCAATTTTCGATCTTCAAAAATCCAAATTGGTATTTTGACAAAAATATAATCCATAGGAAAAAGAACAATCTAACTCTAAAAACACCAACGTTAAGGCGTTTTCGATCAACCAATTACATGTCAACTATGTGCTTAAGTGGGCCGATCCCTGCCGTTCCGACTTATAAACTGCGTGCAAAGACAAGAAGAGCAAAATTACCAAAATTACAATACCCTCTGCAAGGGTGCAACAAGAAAGGAAAGCTAACTTGAGGCGGAACCGAAGTTTATATACCCCTGCAGTTAAGATAGGATATAAATCGCAAATATGGGATATAGTTGGCGGATCCTTATGAGAATTTCAAATTATAAACATCTTATATGAATAAAAAATAAAAAAAAGGGTAAATTTTCTATCTTCAAAAATTCCAAATTGGTATTTTGACAAAAATATAATCCATAGGAAAAAAGAACAATCTAACTCTAAAAACACCAACGTTAAGGCGTTTTCGATCAACCAATTACATGTCAACTATGTGCTTAAGTGGGCCGATCCCTGCCGTTCCGACTTATAAACTGCGTGCAAAGGCAAGAAGAGCAAAATTACCAAAATTACAATACCCTCTGCAAGGGTGCAACAAGAAAGGAAAGCTAACTTGAGGCGGAACCGAAGTTTATATACCCCTGCAGTTAAGATAGGACATAAATCGCAAATATGGGATATAGTTGGCGGAACCTTATGATAATTTTAAATTATAAACAAATAATAGGAATAAAAAATTAAAAACAAAATCCAATATTCGATCTTCAAAAATACCAAATTGGTCTTTTGACAATAATATAATCCATAGGAAAAAGAACAATCTAATTCTAAAAACACCAACGTTAAGGCGTTTTCGATCAACCAATTACATGTCAACTATGTGCTTAAGTGGGCCGATCCCTGCCGTTCCGACTTATAAACTGCGTGCAAAGGCAAGAAGAGCAAAATTACCAAAATTACAATACCCTCTGCAAGGATGCAACAAGAAAGGAAAGCTAACTTGAGGCGGAACCGAAGTTTATATACCCCTGCAGTTAAGATAGGATATAAATCGCAAATATGGGATATAGTTGGCGGATCCTTATGAGAATTTCAAATTATAAACATCTTATATGAATAAAAAATTAAAAAAAAGGTTAATTTTCTATCTTAAAAAATTCCAAATTGGTATTTTGACAAAAATATAATCCATAGGAAAAGAGAACAATCTAATTCTAAAAACACCAACGTTAAGGCGTTTTTGATCAACCAATTACATGTCAACTATGTGCTTAAGTGGGCCGATCCCTGCCGTTCCGACTTATAAACTGCGTGCAAAGGCAAGAAGAGCAAAATTACCAAAATTACAATACCCTCTGCAAGGGTGCAACAAGAAAGGAAAGCTAACTTGAGGCGGAACCGAAGTTTATATACCCCTGCAGTTAAGATAGGACATAAATCGCAAATATCGGATATAGTTGGCGGAACCTTATGATAATTTTAAATTATAAACAAATAATAGGAATAAAAAATTAAAAAAAAAATCCAATATTCGATCTTCAAAAATACCAAATTGGTCTTTTGACAATAATATAATCCATAGGAAAAAGAACAATCTAACTCTAAAAACACCAACGTTAAGGCGTTTTCGATCAACCAATTACATGTCAACTATGTGCTTAAGTGGGCCGATCCCTGCCGTTCCGACTTATAAACTGCGTGCAAAGGCAAGAAGAGCAAAATTACCAAAATTACAATACCCTCTGCAAGGGTGCAACAAGAAAGGAAAGCTAACTTGAGGCGGAACCGAAGTTTATATACCCCTGCAGTTAAGATAGGATATGAATCGCAAATATGGGATATAGTTAGCGGATCCTTATGAGAATTTTAAATTATAAACATCTTATACGAATAAAAAATAAAAAAAAGGTCAGTTTTCTTTTTTCAAAAATTCAAAATTGGTATTTTGACAAAAATAGAATCCATAGGAAAAAAGAACAATCTAACTCTAAAAACACCAAAGTTAAGGCTTTTTCGATCAACCAATTACATGTCAACTATGTACTTAAGTGGGCCGATCCCTGCCGTTCCGACTTATAAACTGCGTGCAAAGGCAAGAAGAGCAAAATTACCAAAATTACAATACCCTCTGCAAGGGTGCAACAAGAAAGGAAAGCTAACTTGAGGCGGAACCGAAGTTTATATACCCCTGCAGTTAAGATAGGACATAAATCGCAAATATCGGATATAGTTGGCGGAACCTTATGATAATTTTAAATTATAAACAAATAATAGGAACAAAAAATTAAAAACAAAGTCCAATATTCGATCTTCAAAATTACCAAATTGGTCTTTTGACAATAATATAATCCATAGGAAAAAGAACAATCTAACTCTAAAAACACCAACGTTAAGGCGTTTTCGATCAACCAATTACATGTCAACTATGTGCTTAAGTGGGCCGATCCCTGCCGTTCCGACTTATAAACTGCGTGCAAAGGCAAGAAGAGCAAAATTACCAAAATTACAATACCCTCTGCAAGGGTGCAACAAGAAAGGAAAGCTAACTTGAGGCGGAACCGAAGTTTATATACCCCTGCAGTTAAGATAGGATATGAATCGTAAATATGGGATATAATTGGCGGATCCTTATGAGAATTTTAAATTATAAACATCTTATACGAATAAAAAATTAAAAAAAAAGGTCAATTTTCTATCTTCAAAAATTCCAAATTGGTATTTTGACAAAAATATAATCCATAGGAAAAAAGAACAATCTAACTCTAAAAACACCAACGTTAAGGCGTTTTCGATCAACCAATTACATGTCAACTATGTGCTTAAGTGGGCCGATCCCTGCCGTTCCGACTTATAAACTGCGTGCAAAGGCAAGAAGAGCAAAATTACCAAAATTACAATACCCTCTGCAAGGGTGCAACAAGAAAGGAAAGCTAACTTGAGGCGGAACCGAAGTTTATATACCCCTGCAGTTAAGATAGGATATAAATCGCAAATATGGGATATAGTTGCGGATCCTTATGAGAATTTCAAATTATAAACATCTTATATGAATAAAAAATTAAAAAAAAAGGTAAATTTTCTATCTTCAAAAATTCCAAATTGGTATTTTGACAAAAATATAATCCATAGGAAAAAGAACAATCTAACTCTAAAAACACCAACGTTAAGGCGTTTTCGATCAACCAATTACATGTCAACTATGTGCTTAAGTGGGCCGATCCCTGCCGTTCCGACTTATAAACTGCGTGCAAAGACAAGAAGAGCAAAATTACCAAAATTACAATACCCTCTGCAAGGGTGCAACAAGAAAGGAAAGCTAACTTGAGGCGGAACCGAAGTTTATATACCCCTGCAGTTAAGATAGGACATAAATCGCAAATATCGGATATAGTTGGCGGAACCTTATGATAATTTTAAATTATAAACAAATAATAGGAATAAAAAATTAAAAACAAAATCCAATATTCGATCTTCAAAAATACCAAATTGGTCTTTTGACAATAATATAATCCATAGGAAAAGAGAACAATCTAATTCTAAAAACACCAACGTTAAGGCGTTTTCGATCAACCAATTACATGTCAACTATGTGCTTAAGTGGGCCGATCCCTGCCGTTCCGACTTATAAACTGCGTGCAAAGGCAAGAAGAGCAAAATTACCAAAATTACAATACCCTCTGCAAGGGTGCAACAAGAAAGGAAAGCTAACTTGAGGCGGAACCGAAGTTTATATACCCCTGCAGTTAAGATAGGACATAAATCGCAAATATCGGATATAGTTGGCGGAACCTTATGATAATTTTAAATTATAAACAAATAATAGGAATAAAAAATTAAAAACAAAATCCAATATTCGATCTTCAAAAATACCAAATTGGTCTTTTGACAATAATATAATCCATAGGAAAAGAGAACAATCTAATTCTAAAAACACCAATGTTAAGGCGTTTTCGATCAACCAATTACATGTCAACTATGTGCTTAAGTGGGCCGATCCCTGCCGTTCCGACTTATAAACTGCGTGCAAAGGCAAGAAGAGCAAAATTACCAAAATTACAATACCCTCTGCAAGGGTGCAACAAGAAAGGAAAGCTAACTTGAGGCGGAACCGAAGTTTATATACCCCTGCAGTTAAGATAGGATATAAATCGCAAATATGGGATATAGTTGGCGGATCCTTATGAGAATTTCAAATTATAAACATCTTATACGAATAAAAAATAAAAAAAAGGTAAATTTTCTATCTTCAAAAATTCCAAATTGGTATTTTGACAAAAATATAATCCATAGGAAAAAGAACAATCTAACTCTAAAAACACCAAAGTTAAGGCGTTTTCGATCAACCAATTACATGTCAACTATGTGCTTAAGTGGGCCGATCCCTGCCGTTCCGACTTATAAACTGCGTGCAAAGGCAAGAAGAGAAAATTACCAAAATTACAATACCCTCTGCAAGGGTGCAACAAGAAAGGAAAGCTAACTTGAGGCGGAACCGAAGTTTATATACCCCTGCAGTTAAGATAGGATATGAATCGCAAATATGGGATATAGTTGGCGGATCCTTATGAGAATTTTAAATTATAAACAAATAATAGGAATAAAAAATTAAAAACAAAATCCAATATTCGATCTTCAAAAATTCCAAATTGGTATTTTGACAAAAATATAATCCATAGGAAAAAGAACAATCTAACTCTTAAAACACCAACGTTAAGGCGTTTTCGATCAACCAATTACATGTCAACTATGTGCTTAAGTGGGCCGATCCCTGCCGTTCCGACTTATAAACTGCGTGCAAAGGCAAGAAGAGAAAATTACCAAAATTACAATACCCTCTGCAAGGGTGCAACAAGAAAGGAAAGCTAACTTGAGGCGGAACCGAAGTTTATATACCCCTGCAGTTAAGATAGGATATGAATCGCAAATATGGGATATAGTTGGCGGATCCTTATGAGAATTTTAAATTATAAACATCTTATACGAATAAAAAATTAAAAAAGGGGTAAATTTTCGATCTTCAAAAATTCCAAATTGGTATTTTGACAAAAATAGAATCCATAGGAAAAAAGAACAATCTAACTCCAAAAACACCAACGTTAAGGCGTTTTCGATCAACCAATTACATGTCAACTATGTGCTTAAGTGGGCCGATCCCTGCCGTTACGAGTTATAAACTGCGTGCAAAGGCAAGAAGAGCAAAATTACCAAAATTACAATACCCTCTGCGAGGGTGCAACAAGAAAGGAAAGCTAACTTGAGGCGGAACCGAAGTTTATATACCCCTGCAGTTAAGATAGGATATAAATCGCAAATATGGGATATAGTTGCGGATTCTTATGAGAATTTCAAATTATAAACAAATAATAGGAATAAAAATTTAAAAACAAAATCCAATATTCGATTTTCAAAAATAACAAATTGGTATTTTGACAAAAATATAATCCAAAGGAAAAATGAACAATCTAACTCTAAAAACACCAAAGTTAAGTCGTTTTCGATCAACCAATTACATGTAAACTATGTGCTTTAGTGGGCCGATCCCTGCCGTTCCGACTTATAAACTGCGTGCAAAGGCAAGAAGAGCAAAATTACCAAAATTAAAATACCCTTCCAAATTGGTATTTTGACAAAAATAGAATCCATAGGAAAAATGAACAATCTAACTCCAAAAACACCAACGTTAAGGCGTTTTCGATCAACCAATTACATGTCAACTATGTGCTTAAGTGGGCCGATCCCTAACGTTCCGAGTTATAAACTGCATGCAAAGGCAAGAAGAGCAAAATTACCAAAATTACAATACCCTCTGCAAGGGTGCAACAAGAAAGGGAAGCTAACTTGGGGCGGAACCGAAGTTTATATACCCCTGCAGTTAACCCTCTCATGCCCGATGTTGCATATACGCAACATTGTATTTATGAGCCTCTATCTCCCGTATTTTAATTCTTGTTGTCTTGATTCTTTCGCAGAAAAATAGCTGCATGTTTTGAGTGAGATTATACAAATTTTTTCGGTAGCCAGCTGCACACGCGTTCTATTTTCCCGAGAGTGTAGCTGATAAATTCATTGTGCAAAAAAAAGTTTGAAAAGTTTGGTTTTTGAAAAGTGTTAAATACACATTAATATAATTATTTTATCCTAATACCAAGTTTAGCAACTTTATAAAGAAAGGTAAGGGAGTATTTTAAACAAAACCCCGCATGAAAATATTATTTAGTTTGTTTGTAATTTGCATGTGTTTGCATATACGTAACATCCTGTAGCTCTTGAACCAAGACACCTAGGACATTGAAATTTTTGTCAGTTGATATTGAGGTCAATTCTAGCTTATATGTCTACTCTAAAAATTGTTGGCCACGCCCATTTTAATTTGGTCATGAGAGGGTTATGATTGGACATAAATCGCAAATATGGGATAAAGTTGGCGGATCCTTATGAGAATTTCAAATTATAAACATCTTATACGAATAAAAAATTAAAACAAAGGTAAATTTTCTATCTTCAAAAATTCCAAATTGGTATTTTAACAAAAATATAATCCATAGGAAAAAAAGAACAATCTAACTCTAAAAATACCAACGTTAAGGCGTTTTCGATCAACCAATTACATGTCAATTATGTGCTTAAGTGGGCCGATCCCTGCCGTTCCGACTAATAAACTGCGTGCAAAGGCAAGAAGAGCAAAATTACCAAAATTACAATACCCTCTGCAAGGGTGCAACAAGAAAGGAAAGCTAACTTGAGGCGGAACTGAAGTTTATATACCCCTGCAGTTAAGATGGGATATAAGTCGCAAATATCAGATATAGTTGGCGGAAACTTATGATAAATTTAAATTATAAACAAATAATAGGAATAAAAATTTAAAACAAAATCCAATATTCGATTTTCAAAAATAACAAATTTGTATATTGACAAATATATAATCCATAGGAAAAATGAACAATCTAACTCTAAAAAAAACCAAAGTTAAGGCATTTTCGATCAACCAATTACAAATCAAGTATGTGCTTAAGTGGGCCGATCCCTAACGTTCCGAGTTATAAACTGCATGCAAAGGCAAGAAGAGCAAAAATACCAAAATTACAATACCCTCTGCAAGGGTGCAACAAGAAAGGGAAGCTAACTTGAGGCGGAACCGAAATTTATATACCCTTGCAATTAAGATAGGATATAAATCGCAAATATCGTATATAGTTGGCGGATTCTTATAAGAATTTTAAATTATAAAAAAATAATAAGAAAAAAAAATTTAAAACAAAATCCAATATTCCATCTTCAAAAATACAAAATTGGTATTTTGACAAAAATAGAATCCATAGGAAAAAATGAACAATCTGATTTTATAAACACCAAAAGTAAGGCGTTTTCTATCAACCAGTTTTATGTCAGCTATGGGCTGAAGTCGGCCGTTCTCACTTACATATATACTGCATGCAAAGAAAAGAAGGGTGTGTGCAATGTTTAAAGTCGGATCAAACATATATAAATTTTATAGCGTCGGAGATGTTTCCTCTACTGCGTTTCACACTTTTGACCAAAAATATAATACCATGTGACAGTGTGTAACAAGAGAGGAGAGCTAACTTGGGGCGGAATAAAGTTTGTGGGTAAAGTTTAAAGTCGGATCAAAAATATTTATTATTTATAGTGTCAGAGATGTCTCATTCACGGCGTTTCACACTTTTGCCCAAAATCATAATACCCTCTGCAAGGGCGTAACAAGAACGAAAAGCTATCTTGGGGCGAAACCGAAGTTTATATACCCCTGCAGTTAAAACCTATATCCGGTCGCAAACATCGGATATACATAGTTGGCCGATCCTTATGATTACATCATAATAAAACCAATTAATTACAATAAAAAATCTAAAAAAAAGTCCCAAGCTTCTATCTTCAAAAATACGAAAGTTGATATTTCTACCAAATACCATTTCCGATCAATCAGTTATATGAGAGAGACGGCTATGTACTTATATATAAAGGAATATAATAATATATGTTGTCATGCGCTCTCAAGTGGAGGCGCGAGGGGTATGCATATGCTGACCGTTTGTTACGATTATGCTGACACTAGCACTTTCTGTGTGCGGGCTAAGGCATAACGATCGGTTCATATTTCGGCCACTTAGGGTTTATGACCGGGACTTTGGATAATGTAAACACTGCAACAAAGTGTTACAGTGCGCACCCTTTAAGTACTCTCGGTACAGTGGGTATTTAATATATGTGCATACTACATCTCCCTCCTTTTGAAAAATAACGTAATATAATGAAGTTATTTTTATAATAAAAAATTTTTAATTAATACATTTTTTTTTATTTTATTTGTTTTGTTTTATGTGGTTAGAATCATAGAAAATGAAATTATTTAAAGAATATGTGTATTTATTTATCTACGTATGTGTGTCTTTGTATGGCCATACTAAGTGCAATTTATGAAATAAAGATTTTTAATCTATCCTTATGAACTGTTTGTTTTTTATGTTTATTATTTGCTATTACTATGTTATCTCTATCTCCTATTTCCGTTACTATATACGGACCTGTATATTTAGGATCTAACTTATGACCTGTCTCGTTTTTTAATAAAACTTTGTCACCTACTGATATATCTATATCCCTTACTTTATGATCGTATAGTAGTTTATTTCTATTCTTGTTTGCTTCTAACATAACTCTAGCTCTTTTATAGGCTACTTCTAATCTATATTTACTCTCCTTAGCGTAGTCATCTATATTATATAGTGCTTCTACACTATCTATGCTATTAAAATGTTTTGGCAAATTACTTGTTTTACCGAATACTAGCTCATATGGACAATAAGTATGTGCCATAGAGGGGGTCGTGTTGAAACAGAAGACAAAATATTGAAGCCATACGTCCCAATCAGTTTTATCAGCCGATATGTAAGATCGTATGTATTCATTGAAAGTTCTATGACTTCTTTCTATTGTTCCAACTGTCTGGTGGTGGTGTGCTGTGGATGTAATATTTTCAATATTTAAATATTTGCACAAATCGTCTATAATTGAATTCTTATATTCTGTTCCCATGTCCGTAATGAACGTCTTCATTGGACCGTACTTCAGGATAAAAGATTCAAATATTGCTTTAGCGACAGTATTGGCGTTTTTATTCGGAACAGGTATGGCAACTAAATACTTAGTTAAATCACATATTAAAGTGACTGCATACTCATTGCCATTTTCTGATTTTGGCAGTGGACCAATGGTGTCCACTATCACTCTGTCGAAAGCATTTATTGGTGTGTCTGTAATTGTTAAAGGGGTCTTTGTGTGTTTAGTTATTTTTGATTTCTGGCATTTTTGACATTTTCTTACGTACTCAGTTATATCTTTAGACATGCTTTTCCAGTAATAGTGTCTTTTACTTTGGCCAAAGTTTTTGATATGCCAGTATGACCTCCTTGAATTGGATCATCATGAAATGTAGACAAAATTGCTTCTTTTTCTTTTAAATTTGTTATTTGGGTCACCGGGTTGAGTAGCGCTACTCTTAATGTTTTCAATATTTTATTGCCCATTAATTTAAATTTATCTATTGAAGTATATTCAAAGATATTTTCCCACGGTGCCACTTTGAGTTGGCTGATTTTATGTATACCGGCTTGCATTTCAAGCCTTTGGAAAAATTGATCTAAATCAATAACTCCATTAGTATATAAATCGCTAACATCATATCTTGCAGTAATTTTTCTGCCTTGTTTAAATAAACATAACATATTTTTTATCTGCAAGGTCACTACTTTACGTACTTCATCATTGTTTATGACGTCGTATACGTTGGGCTTAGAAGCTTTATTTAAAGATTGCCTTGGCAATTCTTGTTCTTGATTTTCCGCGCGGAATTTTTGTCTACTTTGATATCTAGTAGTGACTTTTAATACATTTCTAGTTATATTTTGTAAATCTTTGATGGTTATTCTTGATAACGCATCAGCTACGTGATTATCTTTTCCCTTTAAATATTCGACTGTAAAGTCGTATTCTTCTAGTTCGAGCCTCATACGTGTCAGTTTAGAATTGGGGTTGGTCATTGAGAAAAGGTATATTAAAGGTCTATGGTCTGTTCTTATTAAGAAATGTGTTCCATATATATATGGTCTAAAATATAATATCGCCCAGTGAATTGCAGCTAATTCCTGCTCAGTAGTACATTTGTTACTTTCACCTTTTGTAAATGCTCTTGATGCGTATGCAATGGGAAGTTGGAGACCATTATGATTTTGAGTTAAAACCGCTCCACATGCTTGCTTACTTGCATCTGTTATTATGCAGAATTCTTTAGTGAAATCTGGGTATTGTAGCAAGGTAGGTTCCATAAGTTTTGTTTTTAAGTATTGGAATGCATTTTCACACTCATCCGTCCATTTAAAAGGAACATTCTTTTTACATAATCTTGTTATGTGCCGTGAATAATCGGCGAAATTTTTTATAAAGCGTCTATAATAGTTACAGAATGCTACAAAACGTCTAGCACTGTCCGCGTCGTGCGGAACTGGGTAGTTCATAATGACATCGTATTTCTTGTCATCTGGAAGTATCCCTTTATCAGTGCATTTATGACCTAGAAAAGTCACTTCATGCATAAAAAATGAACATTTTTCTGGATGTAGCTTTAGGTTGAATTTCCTACATTTCTCAAAAACATCTGTTAAGTTTTTAAGCATATGTTTTTCGGAACAACCGATTACTATTAAGTCATCCATATAAAGGAACGCTTGAGAAGGTTCTAGACCAGAGAACGCAATAGTCATCATTCTTTGAAACGAATTAGGAGCTATTTTTAATCCGAAGGGTAATCGCGTGAAGCGATATGAGCCGTTGCTCGTTGAAAAAGATGTTATATCTCTTGAACCTTTTTCTAGTTCAATTTGATGGAATCCTGACATTAAGTCAAGACATGAAAAGTATTTTGCTCGGCCTAGTTGATCTAAAATATCATCAATTCTAGGTAATGGAAATTTATCAGATAGTAATTTTTTATTAATCTGGCGATAGTCAATTACTAATCGCCATTTCTTTGCATTTGATCCGGGGGATGATTTCTTAGGAACAAGTAACAATGGGCTATTATATTCGGATACTGACGGTTCGACAATCCCGTCTGAGATTAATTTTTCTACTTGTTTTTGTATTTCATTCACCTGACTATGTGGGCTTCGATAGTTTTTTATATAAACTGGTTCATCATCTTTTAATCTCAGTTTTTGTTTATAAAAATTATTTGTGGTTATTGATTCGGTTTCCAATCCGAATATATCGCTATACTGGGTGCATAGGCTAGTAAGCTGAGACTTGAACTGTGGTGGGAAGTTTTTTGATAGTTGTGATAGTACGGATTTCTTTCTATTGTCTGGATTTGTGTTGACTACATCGTAGTTCGAAAGTGATTCATATATTAGACTATCTGTACTCACTACTTGGTCGTTATTTGTTGTGTTTAATAATCTTATGAAGGCATTATTGGATGTTGCTATGGTATTTGCAACGTAAATACCATGTTGAATTTCCTGATTTGGAATTAATACACTGTCTGCTGTTGAATTAAGTTCAATTTTCCGAATAACTTGGGATCTTGCTGGCAGAAGTATTGAATTATTGCCAGAACTATGAGCTATTGGTACTTTTATTGGGAATTTTAAATTATTGGGTCTAATTATAAGCCAATCTTCAGATGGCTTGAAGTCTAATTGACAGTTGTATTTTTTGATAAAGTCGATGCCTATTATTCCATCGCATGGAATTGGGAAATGTGAATTTAAGATATGAAAATCGTGTGGAATTATGTAATTGGTGGTCTGTATCTCTATAGAAACTAAACCTTGGGATTTTATTATTTCTTGACTTATGCCTTTTATGTCTATGATGTAATCATTTTGGATGTTTTGGAAATTATCCGAAGTTTCTTTTAGAATGGAAATGTCTGCACCTGTGTCTATTAAAAATATAAGTTCTTTCCCAGTAGCTACATTAAAAAATGAAACGAATATATTTTGGCTGAGATTAATAGTGTGAACTCTTACTTCATTTATTGTTGAATATTTAAAGGGTTTTGGGAGTTTTCCGATGTGTTTTGGTTATTATTCTGTGTCAATCTTACATTGCCTTGGTTATTGCTATTGTGGCCTCGGTTTGAGTTACCACTGCCTCTATAATTTCCTCTATATGGGCCTCGCCCTCTATTGTTATTCTGATAATTATTGTTATAATTACCGTTGTTGTAGTTATTGTGATTGTAGTTATTGTGATT
The DNA here is from genome assembly GCA_018153455.1 of Drosophila parabipectinata. Lineage (NCBI taxonomy): Eukaryota > Metazoa > Arthropoda > Insecta > Diptera > Drosophilidae > Drosophila > Drosophila parabipectinata. The sequence goes on along the minus strand of JAECYA010000357.1, from coordinate 737,787 downwards.
ACCACGAAAACTACCTCTATAACTGCCACGTCCGCGATTTGAGCCGCGCTGTGGATAATTCTTATAATATAGGACAGTGTTTGACTGCCCAGTTTCTTCAGTGCAACTATTAACAAATTTGGAAACGGCTTCGTTCATCGTACTGAATGTTCCAGCTTGCATGATAAGTTTTACCTTATCGATTGTGCAGTTTTTAGTCATTGCTTTGACTGCATGCTGCATGGAATAATTCCTGGCTAGCTCTAAAGATAAACCATCTGATATATATGCACCTTCTAAGGCTTTCGTCATCTGCTCAATTTCTTGTGTGTATTGGTTAGCAGTTTTATTGCGCTGCTGTAGATTCATCAGCTTCGCTGATAATACCTCAACAGTTTCGCCTTTGACGTTGCTTCTTAGTCTAGCAATCACCTCAGTAATTGTTGTTTCATTACCGATTAGATTCCTGGCGACACCTTTTAGCTTTGTTTTAATGATGGAAATAGCTAATTCTTCGTGCTCGCCTTTTATTGATTGTATTATTTGTAAAGCATCAATGAAACTTGTTAAATTTTCAGCCTTACCATCAAAAACTGGTATAAGCTTAGATGCTGTATTAATAAAATCAATATTTGATTGTGCCATTGTGATGGATTTATCTATCTTGTATTCTATGACACTCGAAGTATCTGAATCTGTAGAGTTATCCAGATCAGTGTATACCGCCGGAATAGTAAGATTATTTAAATCTGTATCTTCTATTTTGGGGTTTACTTTGGGAAGCTCTTCTGACTCAGATTCTTTTGTTTCTGTTGATTCCGAGTCAGGTGCAGTGTCAACTGCTATTGGTGTATTTAGAACGGTTGGTAACGATATTTCTAAACTGAACTTTTGTTTAATAAATATTAAATTAGATCGTAGTCGTATCAAAAGTTTCGATACCTGTGACCAATGATCTTGATTTAATCTTTCCCTATGATCATGTATTAGCATACGCGCTTCATTAAAGCACTCTACCAATATTTCAACGTGCTTCCTAACCGTATTCTTTTGAATGGGTCTATTCTGAGTTAGGGATTTGTACGATTTGTCAAAATTTGTTTTAATTATTGATAACTCCTCGTACAATTTGTTCCAATCCATGCCTTTAGTTTAGCCATACTTTTGTAAATAGAATTACATAATATATTTTAATATTTATTTTCTGTCATTTCATTTTCTTAGATTGTAAGTGTTTACATTTGTGTATAATAATTTTGTTTTTTTTTTTCTCTGGGTTTTTTATTTAGATTTTGTCCAGGTCATTTGCTTGACTCTGGAATTTTTTCTTTAAACATTTGTTGTGTAATTTATATAATTTTAGCAAAACGCTTGCTAACATTATAATGACGATTATCATTAACAATATTGTAATTGTTTGAAGATCGATTTTTCCTGGTTCAATTTTATTAACGACATTTGCCGTGGAATCTACAACTTTCGTGTCTACTAAACCCATTTTAGATATTGTATATGTTTTTGTTTTTCCAATTTCAATTATATTTTTCTCTGAGTCATATTTTGTAATGTAACTTAATTTTTCTGGGAAGTAATAGTCAGAATCATTTATTTGATCTGTTTTACTTATGCTATTACTTCTCATTAAAAGGTTATTAAAATGTTTCATAAATTTTAGGAATTTATGCTATTTTTTAATTTAATTTTTTTTTTTTTCATTAAAATTTTACATAAATTTTAGGAATTTATCGTATTTTTTATTGTAAAAAATTTTTTTTTAAATTTTGTCTTTTTTCTTATCTAACATTTTTTCCTACCTATTATTTGTACAGTTATACGGGCCATACTTTCAAATTGGGCAAAAGAGGTTCCGCTCAATTTTTCAAAAAAATATTATAGTATAAAAAAAAATATGCATCGCAGTGCAATCAAAAAAATTATGCAACGCAGTGCATGGGTAAAAAAAAAAGTTTCTCCTCAGTTGATTTCCTTTTTTTTCCACGTCAGCTGGTCGTCGCCGGTTTGGCTACGCTGACGTTCCCTCGGTGGCGCAGGAGGTGGCGTATTCCCGCACTCTATTTGCTGCTGCTGCTGTCCGGGGCCTTTTGGACTCAGGCGTTACCGGTGCCGGTCCTCGCACAGGTTTGGTTGCAGTGGGGGCTGTCCAGTGGTCCAGGGCAATCCTTCGGGCACTTCTTTTTTAGTTTTGGTAATGGCTTTGGTGGTGGAGGTTTTGTTATTATTTTTTCATTAATTTTCTTAATCGATACTGAGTGAGTGTTGGCAATTTTTGGGCTTTTATTCTTGTTGTTTATTAATTCTTCTTTCAGAAAATCTAGTTCTGTTTGAAGTTTTTGGGCCGTAGCCCACGCGGGAGGTGGAGTGTTTACGTAGAGTAGCCACTTTAGGTGTGCTACTCTTTTCTTTACTTTTTCGCGACTCCTCCGCGATTGCCCATTGCCTCACTCTACTCACTCAGATTTTTTGTAGATTTATTTTGCATTCTCCAGTTTATCCAGTTTTTTGACTATATGTATCCTCCTGGGTATATCCTTTTAATCCTTAGAGGTCCTTCGATGTCCTTCCATCGCTGTCACGGTCGCCATGTGATACGATAACTCCAGGGGATTGGTTTTAGTTGGTCTTTATTTGGAAGGAGCAGCAAAGGTGCCGCTCCATCATTTAGATGGAGCAGCTGAGGTGCCGCTCCAACGGTCAAAATGTCTCTGTTCTTTTACAATATTTCTTAAGTCTAAGTAAGGCTAAATCTCGTAGCAGCGCTGCTCGCAGGCGGCGGCAGAGAGACGGCTATGTACTTATATATAAAGGAATATAATAATATATGTTGTCATGCGCTCTCAAGTGGAGGCGCGAGGGGTATGCATATGCTGACCGTTTGTTACGATTATGCTGACACTAGCACTTTCTGTGTGCGGGCTAAGGCATAACGATCGGTTCATATTTCGGCCACTTAGGGTTTATGACCGGGACTTTGGATAATGTAAACACTGCAACAAAGTGTTACAGTGCGCACCCTTTAAGTACTCTCGGTACAGTGGGTATTTAATATATGTGCATACTACAGCACACTTTTGGACAAAATTATAAAACCCTCTGCAATGGTATAGAAATACCAAAGTTAATATTTCTACCAAAAACCATTTCCGATCGTACAGTTATATGGAAGCTATAAGATATAGTCGACCGATCGTAATGAAATTTGGAATTTGGAACTGACCAAATCTAAAATCTGTACCTAGGTCCAGCTTTCTATCTTCAAAAACACAAAAGTTGGGTTTTTTCCGATCGTTCAGTTATATGGCAGCTATAGGATATAGTCGGCCGATCCTTATGAAATTTAGTAGATTATCTGACCTAAAATAGAATTTGTACTAAGTTTCAGCTTTCTGTCTTCTAAAACACGAAAGTTGGGTTGTTTTCGATCATTCAGTTATATGGCAGCTATAAGATATAGTCGGCCGATCCCTAGGAAATTTAAGATGTCGTTAAATAAATTGTTTGATAAAGTTGATAACATGTCGTTAAATTTTGTTCAATATAACAAAATTATAATACCCTCTGCAAGGATATAGCAGGAAAGGAAAAAAAAGCTAATTTCGGAGCCAAAGTGGATGCAGTTAAGATACCAGATCAACCAGTTACATGTCGGCCGATCCCAGCCGTTTCGAATTCCATGCATACTGCGTGGAACATAGAAAAGAAGGGTGTGTGCAAAGTTTAAAGTCGGATGAAAAATATATATAATTTATAGCGTAGGAGATGTCTCTTTTTCTGCGTTGCGCACTTTTGCGCACCAAAATCTTACCATCCTTCTCCAAGAGTAGAACTGAAAAGGAAAGCTAACTTGGGGCGGAGCCGAAGTTGATATACACTTGCAGTTAAGATAGTTTATATAAAAAAATATCGAATATTTTTTTTTTTTTTATTTATTTTTTTTTTTTTTCTCGCGGTCTTTTGGAATTTTGTTAATGGCTTGTGAATCAATTAGAGCATAAGTTAGCATTTCTGTATTCATCATAAAGCTTAGAGGCCCAGACGACCGAGGGGCGCTCGAGAAACGAATAAATAATATTTATTAAGCTAGCTGTAATTTATTTAGCATGGGGGAAAGGAAATTTAAAATTGTAATTGAAATTTAAAAGTTGTAAGGAAATTTAAAATTGCATACTTTAAATTTGAAGGACAGGGTAGAGATTTTATAGAGTAGAGACCATTGTAGTTCGAACATAATACCCTAAAAGGGTCGTGCTGTGCATATGTCGAACTACAATGGCTAAGGAATAGAGGACTAAAGTTTCGAGTCCTTCTATTAGGAGTGTTGAAATTTAAGCGTGTTAGTAAATGCTGGCTATCTACATCCCCATTAATTAGGTTATGCATAAAAACTACACCGAGCATTGTCCTACGATTTGTTAAGCTAGGTAAGTTTATAAGTAAGAGTCTACTATTATAAGATGGAAGGTGAAGATTTGTATCCCAGTTTAGACCTCTAAGTGATAAAGCTAAGAAATTCTTTTATACGGATTCTATGCTGTCTTGATGTATTCCATATTGGGGATTCCAGACACATGAACCGTACTACAGTATCGAACGGACCAAAGAAATGAATAATAATTTGGTTAAATACGGGTCATTAAATTCTTTTGACCACCTTTTAATAAAACCAAGGACTCCTTTAGCCTTATTAGCCATTAAGGAAATATGGTCGGCATATTTAAGTTTAATGTCTAATAGGACGCCGAGATTATTAACCTGAGTTAATTTCTCTAAGGAACTCCCATAAAGAGTATATGTAGCCTGCAGAGGGCAAGAACGATAAAAAGACAGAAGCTTACATTTTGATTCATTAAGTATTAGATCGTTTGCTGAACACCATTTTTAAAAGTTATCCAGGTCAGACTGAAGACTGAATTGGATAGAGATGGATTTATACTGAAGACAAAGCTTTACATCATCTGCATACATAAGAACTAGAGAGTTCGTTAAAGCAGGAGCAAGTCATTTATTAAACAAGTAAATAACAACGGGCCAAGATGACTTCCATGAGGGACGCCAGATGTAGCACGGATCAGATGGGAATGTGTGTTTTTAAATTAGACTCTATTTGTCCTTCCATCTAAGCAGCTGGACATCCACGTTAAGAGGTCTATACCCCAGCATATTCAACTTACTCAATTACGTCGGTTTGATATCCCTTACGAAAGCCATCTATGACAAAGGATGTGAACTCCAATAAGTTCGTGGTAGGGGAGCGACGCTTAACAAAGCCATGCTGACAAGGAGAGATGATCGAAGAGAAAAGGTGTTGCAAATGGGAGTAATTAATTTTTCAAATAACTTTCGAATTGCCGACAATTTAGAGATGCCCCTATAGTTGGGAGCATCGGACTTTCTCCCTTTTCTATGTAAGGAAATTATGAAAGATTCCTTCCAATTAATAGGAAATATCGAGGTTTCCAAAGATAAGTTGAAAAGTCTTAGAGCCAAAGATAAGTTGAAAGAGCCAAAGATAAGTTGAAAAGTCTTAGAAGAGGTTTGCACAGAGCCCTGGCACAGTATTTTGGTACACAGTCTGGTACTCCATCGGGGCCTGGCGAATAAATGGGTTTTACCCTTAGAAGATCAGATAATAAGCTATTCTCGGAAAAAAAACCGACAGAAAATAAGATTTGCTGCTTGAATGTTGTATGCGTAAGGCTGATCAGTTAATTTAGGCGGAGATAACGTTGTTTGAAAAAATTATGCGAGTAGATCGGCAATGGCTTGATCAGAGGTCGCAGATCAATTTTCAAACGTAAAGAGTGGTGGGAAAGATACATGTTTACGCTTTGTGTTTACAAAATTATAAAACTGCTTTGGATCCTGAGTAAATTGTATCCGGCAGCGGTCAATATCATTCCTATAACATTCAGCGTTATGCACGGTAAATTTCGACAAAGCTAGTAGGTATCTTAAAAAATCAACACTACTGCAGGTCCTTTATATTTTAGTAAGAGCCTATTTTTAATATTTTGTAGGTTAATGAGGCACCTTGTATACCAAGGAGAATTTGTTGAAGCGGACGGATATTTCCATAGCAAACAGGAGTCAAAAAATTTATTTAAAGTACGGTAAAATTTTTCTAAGGTGACGTTAAGATCAGTGCATGCCCGAATATCAGACCAATCGTATGTATCGATAAGGCTATTAAGTTTAAGTTAAGAAAATCAGCTTTACCGAAGCAGCTTATCTTATTTGCCACGCATAGAGACATCTGATCGATACCAGGAATAGTTTCGATAGAGACCTCCAGGGTGGGGTGATATGGATCCTCTGGGGTTGAAAGGGGGAAAGCTCTGGAGAGAGCGGTACCATCGGGATCAGATACAAAGCATAAGTCTAAATGCCGACCTAACGAATTTCTAACATGGTTGATTTGACCTAGGGATATGTCAAACATAAAGGATAAAGGTGGTGAGTTATCGACGTTGGACCACTTTAGTTGTGAGATATTAAAGTCGCCCACAGCGACGAACTGGTCACGATCAGTCATAAGATTAAAAACGGGTTGAATAGCGGACAAACGATGCCAATGTGTGGGCGGTTCAGACAAAGGTGGTATATATGAACATGTAATGTATAAAGATTTCGCGGACAAAATGATTTTAATGCAAATAAATTCTATTTCAAAAAGCTCTTGTGATTTCACCTCTTTAGATCTTCTCTTTAGAATCCCCTCTTCGCTGAGGTGGATCCCTTCTAAAAGTGGTGTACTTGGAAAAACCTCGGAGCTAAAGATCTTCGGCTTTGACCAAGTTTCTGTCAAGGCTATAATATGGGATGCAAAGAAAGAACTATCAGAATATAGCTTGGGGAGTTTGCTACGTAGCCCCCTAGTATTCAGATAGGTAAGTGTTAGTGGACGAAGAAGAGGAGGAAGGTTGGTCAGTGGTTCTAGTGTGGGGAAGTTTCACTCCCCCCATTAAAACTTTTTTCAGAGAAAAAAAGCCAGAGAACGAAAATGTTCTCTGGCCAAAAAGTGGGTGAACAAATCGTCTTGAACATCAGGGCAGGCACACGAATCTTGAAAGAAGACGTGCGCCTTGTATAATTATATTTAAATTTTGCTATGTCCTCCACATTTATATCGGCTTTAGTTTTTGCTTTGATATAAGCCGAGATATCAATCTCTGAAGTATCAGGGGCAAGCCGAGAAACAAATATATGTTTCAATGAAGGAATCACCTGTAAGGGTTTTGGTGTCGCAGGTACGAGAACTGCAGCATCAGTCGGTGCCAGTGGTCCGGACTGTCAAATACCCTTTTGATTAACTCTTACGGGGGTTTCATTTACTAGGACCTGTGGTATCACTTGAAAGGATAACAAGGAGGACATATCAGACAATTGCTTATTTTCCTTGAGAAATTCGGACGGCTACGTTCTAGTCCTTGGGGTGGCTAAAGATATGATCGGCTGCGGTATTGATGGCTGAGCAGGCTGAGGCGGATCAGAAACAGCGGAATTTTTACGCTTAGGGGACTCAGTTAGCATCTAAAGGCCGCTAAACTGAGTGTCAAGAGTACAGAGCTGGTCATTGATTTTACGAAAACCAGTGATCAGCTCTTTAACTCCATTCTCAGTCTGTCTCATGAACGACCTCAATTCGTCTTGGACAGCACGAAAATTTTCACAAAAATAATGTAAGCCAGACCTACGGGAAATGGCATCCGAAACTGAGGCAGTAAACCCGGCACACTTGGCGTGTACGAAGTTTCCACATAGCCAGCAATGGATGGTAGGCTGGGATGAGGAGATTGTCTTGTTACATAACTTCATATAACAGACCAGTTTAAAATCTATATTATTAATTAACAATACAAAAATAATATAGAAAATGTTAAAAAACACAATACCTTGAACAATTGTGTCAAATAGGAAGCCGAAGCGGGAGCTTTGGAGAGTGCAAAGGAAAAATGCAGAAATAGAGATACGAAGGGGAACAAGCAGAGCTGAGCTATGCTTGGAATTGAATTTAAACAACTTCTTAATTCGCCTCCATATATACCGCAGCACACGCAAAGCGATACGGCTGAAGTTAAAACTTAAGTTTCCCAAAAAAATCTATTCACAGGCAAGTAAACACCGGTGTACCAATATTTATCATAAATGCAGTGCGCAAAAAAAAAACACGACCGTTCGCTTAAGAGGACGAGAGAGAAGAGGCCAATCCATTGTTGGCCAATCCTTATGGGAATTTCATATTAAAAAAAATAATTGGAATACCCTATTTAAAAAAAATCCAAGCTTCTATTTTCAAAAATGCCATATTTGGTACTTTTACATATATTGAATCCATAGGAAATCAGAACAATCTAACTCTAAAAACACCAAAGCTAAGGCTTTTTCGATCAACCAGTTACATGTCAGCCATGGGCTGAAGTCGGCCGATCCTGGCCGTTCCGACTTATATACTGCGTGCAAAGGAAAGAAGGGTGTGGGCAAGTTTAACGTCGGATCAAAAATATATATAAATTATAGCGTCGGAGATGTCTCCTTTACTGCGTTGCGCACTTTTAACTTTAACTTTTTACCAAAATTATAAGGGTAACTTTTTACCCTCTGCAAGGGTATAACGGAGAAAGATAAGCTAACTTGGGGCGGAGCTGAATTTGATATACACTTGCAGTTAAGATAGTTAATGTATCGAAAATATCGAATATAGTTGGCCGATCCTTATGGGAATTTCAAATAAAAGGAATTTCCAAAATATCATATTTGGTATTTTTACATAAATAGAATCCATAGGAAATCAGAACAATCCATTTCTAAAAACACCAAAGTTAAGGCGTTTGATCAACGATGCATGTCAGCTTCGGGCTAAAGTCCGCCGATCCCGGCCGTTCCGACTTATATACTGCGTGCAAAGGAAATAAGAATGTGGGCAAGTTTAAAGTCGGATCAAAATATATATATGTAGCTTATAGCGTCGGAGATTTCTCCTTCGCTCCGTGCCACACTTTTGACCAAAATTATAATACCCTCTGCAAGAATACAATAGGAAAGGAATGGAAAGCTAACTCTGGGCGGAGCCGAAGTTGATATAACCTTGCAGTTAAGATATTTTATATGTCGAATTTATCGGATATAGTTTGTCTATCTTTATGGGAATTTCACAATAAAAACAAATTTAGGAATATAAAATAAAAAAAAAGTTCCAATTTTCTATAAAAAAAAAAAAATACCAAATGGGTGTTTTGACAAAAATATAATTCTGATCTGAACAATCTTACTTTTAACACATCAAAGTTAAGGCATTTTCGATCATTTAGTTACATGGCAGTAATGGAATGAAGGTCCGACTTATATACTGCGTGCAAAAGAAAAAACTGCCTGTGCAAATTTATAGATGTTTTGAAAGTTAGAAAGTTAGAACTTCCAACAGATTTAATTTTTGGTCAATTTATCTGACCTATCAAATTTTATCAGCATCGACCGTATATATCCTATAGCTGCCTTATAAATAAACGGTTGGAAATATATCTTAGTTAAAATACCAACTCTAGTATTTTTGAAAATGGAAGGGGACTTGTTTTTAAAATGTGTATATTCCAATAAATTTTTTTTATAATCAAAGTCTCATAGGGATCGGACAATTATAACCGATACTTTCGATTTGTATTCGGTCTCAAATGCAATGGTATATCAGCTTCAGCTCGGTTCAAAGTTAACTTTTATTTGTTGTCCTTTATATAATAGGAAAAAGCTGGATCACAATGTGTTTGGCGGGAAACGGTTCACAGCCATGCAACGGATACGGATCGTAAAGGGTTTTTGTCCTTATGATATTTTAATATTTGATTGATATATAAATGTGTCGCTGCTAACAAAGGTGCAAACAAAGACTAAAGAGCTTTTTCCGAACTTTCACACTTTCTGTCTATCTAGTCTGCTACAAACAAAGACAGTAGGCCGCCGTTTTCACAAGGAAACTGCGGAGCCAACCATATGGCAAACAAGAGAGTGTGTACAAGGAGTTGAAGCGTCGCATGCGACGAGCGCCCGCAACGCGCAATCAAAATCCACAGAATGTGTATATTGCGTCAAAAGCTACGCCAGACGTCTTCTTCGTCAAGGCTGCGAGGTCCTCATTCGGTCCCCTAGACACCACCAACGGCTTCTCCTATGCCGATGCTCTACGATCTGGAATGGAAAATCCAATTCAGCCTTACTCACAAAGCGCTCACCAGGCCCCAGAGCAGAGACATAGCAAAAGGGAAACTATGATGCTTATCCTCCATCGAAGTATGATGAAGCTTATTGAAACGACTATGCAAACACATGTTCAAAACCAGAACATGATAATACAGATGCTCGTGGTACAACTGAATTAATAATGAATGCAGACTCTACGAATATTAATATGGAACGCCAATGCACAGTGGTTGCTCCCATAGGCCAAAAATAAAAAAAAATTGATAACGGCAAAAATGTACGAAAAGTAAAAATCGCCTCTAAAATGTCTAAGCCCCTTCATGGCTGTCACCGCTTGGCCGATCACGGGAATGCCTTATTACACTCGCAAATAGGACAGTTGTTGAAGTGATGTGTAACGAGCGTTTTATTCTAAAAGAAAATGGTTCTTAACCTGATACATAATTACTTATCCTACATACCGCAGTTTCTCTTCCCCTTTCTGTGATGGCGCAAATCGATGTGTTTATCCGCCAAATATTCTATTCCTGTTTACCCTATTTTAGTGCGACCAAATAACCTAAACTAAATACTAGACTTCATAAAAAATACTGACTTCATAAAAATCCTGACTATCGATAGCCTAATCCGTTCCGCGACATCCCCACCCCCGTGAAGCAGCCGCATTCACCACGTCCAGGACAGCTAGCTTCGAAGCGGGACGCATAGTCTTGGCTCGATCGGTAGTCCGCACCGCTGCTCGACGAGGTACTCCATCCTTCCCGGTGAACACCTCTTCCACGACGCCTCGTTTCCATTCCCTTCGTGGTATGGCTGGCTCGCAGATGAATACCAGGTCTCCTCGACGGACGCGCTTGCACCATTTCTCCCTGCGCACAAGAGTTGGCAGTTACTCATGCACCCAACGCTTCCAGAAACGATCGCGCATCATCCTTGCTATGCGCCACTGCTTCCTAGTAGCGAATCTCACGGGCTCCTGCCCATCATCCTTGGGGAGATCTGGGATATCCGATGCTCCTTTCAGCAAATCGTTGGGCGTCAGTGGAGCCTCCTGGTCCACCGTCACCGGTAGATGAGTGAGCGGACGAGAGTTTACGATGCTCTCCGCCTCAATCAGCAGGTTCTGCAGTACATGCTCCTTGGGCGCGAGCTCCTTCATTGTGTGCGCCAACACCTTCTTCACGCACTGCACCATCCTCTCCCAGGCACCGCCTTCAGCTGGGTTCGCCGGGCAGTTAAAGATCCATTCGACTCCCTTAGACGACAGCTCGCCTTGGATCTGTGCAGGCTCGAACACTTCGCTGAACCTCTTAGCCTCGCGGTCGGCTCCAACGAAGTTCTTCCCATTGTCGCTCCTTATCCTGACCACTGGTCCACGGCGGCTCATGAAGTTCCTCATGGCGATTATGCAAGAGTCGGTGGACAAATCGTGAGCCATCTCCAAGTGGATAGCCCTCGTGGTCAGGCACGTAAACAGTGCCACCCACCTCTTCTCTGTGCGACGTCCTCCGAATCGATCCGATCGTCGCCTCCGTGTTTTGGTGGCACATCCTTTCGTGGTGTTGCTGCACGATCAGCTCTGCCAGCGCCTCCTCGTGAGACAGTATGATCGGCCGACGTGCGTTGTATGGCACACACGTCGCGTCGTCGATCCTTCCACTGGCTCTCAATACTCCGTCCTCGTCAAGGTATGGGGACAGTCCGTGCAGTCGGCTGTCCTTGGCGACGTTTCCTTGGCTGTCCTCAGCAAACGCTTCTCGCTGCGACTGCCGTATCAATGCGCGTTCTGCTTCAGCGCACTCGATCGCGGTCAATCCATAGACCTCTTCATCGCGACGTATTCCACGGCATCGTCGAACAAATCTGAGCGCCCACGCAGTCGTCCCCACCAGTCGATTATAGCTGGAGAACCTCTGCAAGGATATAAAGTTTACCGTGACCAAGGCAAACTCACATTTCATTTCCTCGTCGTCGGTCGTCGGAGGAATCCAGTCCTCGCTCGATCTCGGCCAGCTCTCCTCTGGTCCTCGTAAAAACGGCGGTCCGTTTAGCCATCGCGAACCGATGCTCAGGTCCACGGCCTTGCGCGGCCATGTTGCGTCATCAGCCACGTTTTCGGCGGACGGGATCCATCTCCACTGGGACGCCTCTGTCGATTCCAAAATCTCCGCCACCCGGTTTCCGACGAACTGTTTGTATCTCCGGTGGGTGTTGCTTATCCAGTGCAACACAGTCTTGGAGTCCGTCCATAGCGCACAGCTGCTGATCGCCACACCGTGCTCCTGCTTGACGGTGTCCATCAATCTCGTGCCCAATACCGCTGCTTGGAGTTCCAGACGCGGGATCGACATGGTTCTCATCGGGGCGCATTTCGTTTTGGAGCTTATGAAGTGCGCCTTCACGTCTCCGTTCTCGTACGTGGCCCGCCAGTAGGCCGCTGCTGCGAACGCCGATTGACTGGAGTCCACGAAGATGTGCAGCTGTAGCGTCCGCACTCGTCCGCCGCCAAAGTAGTGGCGCGGGCATCGGAACTCCTGGATCCGACTCATCCCTTGCCGCCAATCCTCGAAGGCTGCGGCCAATTCATCCGGTAGCGGCTCGTCCCAGTTGACTCCTCTCCGCCAAATCTCTCTCAGCAGCAGTTTGGCAGTCACCATGTAGCAGCTCAGGAATCCAATCGGGTCAAACGTAGACATCACCAAGCTTAGGAACTCCCTCTTGGTAGGGACTCGTTCCCCCGTCATTACGTTCCTCGGGACTCGATGGTACTTGACGCCGAACTTGAACTCATCGATAGCCGGCTGCCAGTACATCCCAAGCACCTTCTCCTCAGCTTCGGTCCATCCGACGCTGGCGATGGGCTCAAGTGGGTTCAGCGCTTTGACCACACTTGCCGAACTGGAGGTAAATCGGCACAAGTCAAAACCTGCTTCAGCGTGAATTTCTCTCACCCGTGTCGAGATGGCGATAGCTTCGTCCTCGCTGGCGAAACTGTCGACGTAGTCATCCACGTAGTGGTATTCGTTGATGGCCAGGGCTGCTCGCGGGTCCGTGCTGCTATACCGCAAGGCATTCACGGTCTTCACGTAGTCCGCCGAACATGGTGAGCAGGCCGCTCCGAACGTCATTACTGCCATCTCGTATACGTCCGGCTCTCGCTGGTCGTCTCCGTCTCTCCACAGAAACCTCTGGGCGCATCTGTCCTTCGGCTGCATCAGTACCTGATGAAACATCTCCTTGATGTCTGCACAAACTCCAACCGCTCCTTCCCGAAAATGGAAGAGCACTGCTGGGAGGGGCTTGTAGCGCTGTGGGCCTTTCAGTAGCGCTGAATTCAAGGACACACCGTCCACCTTGGCAGCTGCATCGAAAACCAGCCGGATTTTCCCAGGCTTGTTCGGGTTTTCCACTCCGAAGTGCGGCAGGTACCACACTTTGCCCTCCTGAAACCTCTGGACTTCCTGGACCTCCAGTCGTCGTGCGTATCCCTTCTTGACATAATCGTCCATTATCCGGATGTAAGCCGACGCGAAGTCCACATCGCGCTTCATTTTACGCTCTATGTTGACGAGCCTCCTGAGGGCCATGCTGTAGCTCTCCGGCAATCTCACTTCGTCGTCCTTCCATAGCAGCCCGGTCTCGTATCTCTGGCCTACACGTTTGGTCGTCTTCTCCAGGGTGCTCAGGGCCCGTGCGTCGCCGCTATCTCCGACTGACGGCTCCAGGTCCACTCTGCCAGCTGCGGCTGGCTGCACCCGCTTCGCTCCGAAATTCTCGGTCTCGAAGTAGTCGCTGACCATCTTCTCCAGAAGATCATCCTGGGGCACGGCTAGGAGGCACAAATTCAGAAGCGGCGAGCTCGGCTTTCCGTTCACCGGTCCATATACCACCCATCCAAGTGCGGTGTCTGCTGCAAACGGCCCTCCAGATCCATAACTTTTGGTCCTGAAGGGTACTCCTAAATGCGCATGATCCAGTCCAATTAGGATCCTCGGCGTCGCATTGTTGTACGGCATCACCGGCAGACGTGTGTTCGCCTTCACTGCTTGTACATCCTCCTGACGCAGGCTTTGCATCGGAAGGTTCAGATTGGCCACTCCGTACACATTTTTCAGCCCATGGCGCTTTGGTTTGCCCGCTGCGCTGATCTGCAGGCTGACCACCTTCGTGTGCTCTTTGGCGGATTTTCCACCAAACCATTGCACGTTCAGCTGTCGACTCTCGCCTTTCAGGTTCAGGCTGCGGATGAGTTCGTCGTCGATGAGTGTGACAGACGATCCTTCATCCAGCAGTGCGCACGTGTCGACCTTCGTATTCTCGCCGTACAGCGACACGGGTAGAATCCTGAACAGCAGGTGGCATCCAATTGAGTCGATGTTGAGGTTTCGGTGCGGCAACTCCTGGCGATCGTACGCCGATCGCCCTTCATCCCGCTCACGTCGCGCATCTACAACTGCGGCCGACGTAGGATGGTTCCCTTCGCTGGAATCCACTGACCGTGGCACTCCTCTCCGATTGTTGCCGTCTCTGTACGGCTGTCGGTCCTGATCCCTCCTGTGGCCCCCATCTGCGACTGGCGGCCGTTTGGATCGTTCAGGTACTTCGTGGAGCAGGTGGTGATGCCTCATCTGGCATCCGAGGACGTTGCATCCGCGGCTCTTCCTGCAGAACCGGGACATGTGTCCGGGCTCCAGGCACGAGAAGCACAGTCGTCGCTTCCTCGCGGACTCGATCCGTGTCGTTGTAGAGGCGCTGATGAAGTCCTTGCAGTCCCTGACCTGGTGCTGTCCCTCGCATATAGGGCAGCATCTGGGGCGGTCGACATATCCCAGTTTGGCGAATTCATGGAGCCACTCGCTCAGGTGCGCCACCGTCGGATACGGCTGTATCGTGGCCGCGTGCCTTGCCCAATCCAACCTCTTGCTTAGCGGCAACTTGGCTATCAGCTCCTCCATTAGGGTTGGGTTGGCTAGGTGCTGGCTGCCGGTCGCGGTCGACTGCAGGAACGCTGACAGGTTGCTAACCTTCGTCGCGAACGGCACGATCCTCGCGATGTTGGCCTCCTGAATCGGCTGCACTTCGCGCACGCTCTCCAATTGGCTGCGGATCAGTTGCTCCGGGCGTCCATACCGGAATCGTAGCTGCTCCATAACAGCTTGTACGTTGCTGGGATGGATGAGCAACGACTTCACTGTTTCGCGAGCCTCTCCCTTCAGGGCTTTCACTAGTCTCTGGTTGTTCTCCAACTCGGTGCACTGGTAGGCTGCAGTTGTCTCCGTGAACGCACACAGGAATATTGGCCATTCCTCTGGCTGACCCTCGAAATAGGGAAGATCAGGTAGTCTGCGTGGCGTCCATCCTTGTATGCTTGTCGTCGGCGCTCCATATGATATGGGCGATGGCGCAGGTACCTCTGGGTGAACATAACCTAGCACCGGCTGTGCTGCGGCGGTCACACAAGATGGCGGAGAATAGCGCAGCATTGTTGTTGTCGACACAGGTTGCCCGTTTGCCCAATGGCCGCCAAGCGTCGGCGCCAAATTCGCACTCCATTGTGGCGGCAAATTTGTACTCACTTGTGCCGGCAACTGCAGCGATGGCGTCACTCCGAGATCCGTTTGCAGATTGTCCCTCATCTGCCTGGGCAGGTTTTCGCTCAAACTCTGCCGTGGCGCTGCTCCATGATGTGGCAGCGTTCCACTCGAACATGGCGGTGTATTCGCTGCACCGCTCACTCCAACGCCGCGTGCCCCGATTCCAACGGGATCTCTGGCGGCCTCTGCTTGTCCTCCACTTGCTCTTGCCTTCGCCAGCTCCGACTCCAGACGTGCGATCCTTTCCATTAAGGCCGCCACTACAGTTGTGGGATCCGTAATCTGCCCCGTCGCTTCGGGCTGCAGGTTACTTGCCGCTTTCCTGGCGGCTGTTCCACTTTCCTTCGGAGTCTGTGGCCTCTGTCGATCACCAGCCACACTCGCAGAGCTGGTCGCGGTGCCAGTTGCTGTGGCCGTGGTGGTCGCTGTTGCGGGAACGCCCGAGGCTTCCAGCCTGGGGCTCCGCCTGGGTGAGTGCTTCGTGGGCATCATCAATGCAGAGTGCGAATAAAAGAATTTGTCACCGCTTGGCCGATCACGGGAATGCCTTATTACACTCGCAAATAGGACAGTTGTTGAAGTGATGTGTAACGGGCGTTTTATTCTAAAAGAAAATGGTTCTTAACCTGATACATGATTACTTATCCTACATACCGCAGTTTCTCTTCCCCTTTCTGTGATGGCGCAAATCGATGTGTTTATCCGCCAAATATTCTATTCCTGTTTACCCTATTTTAGTGCGACCAAATAACCTAAACTAAATACTAGACTTCATAAAAAATACTGACTTCATAAAAATCCTGACTATCGATAGCCTAATCCGTTCCGCGACAATGGCAAACCAGATTTTTCTAGATATCTAACGGGATTTTCTAAAGATATATTTAAAGATATGATCAGTTACTAATTTGTAAAGCGCGGCTGCGCGCATCACGAATATTTCACAACTAAACCGAACTTTGAAGTGGTCAGATCATTATTTACGTGTTCAAATTCAAATTATTTGTAATGGATTTTTAAGTTTAAGGTATTTTCTATATAATGAGATACAATTTGATATATTAATAATAATTATTGTTGTTATTATATTACTATTAACTAATGCATGTTTTTTGCCTGTATTTTGAACGTATTTTTCATGTTTAGCTGAAGTTTTAGTAGTGATCCCACAAAATTCTACAATTCGTTTATATACCAATGTGTTTGTCGGTCTCCAAGGGTAACAAATGTGCAAAAATTTTTTGCCAAAATTTGCCTATGTGTTTAATATCATAAAAATACTAACACCATCTTAACATGAAAGTTGGGTAATTTCCGTTTTTTTAGTTATATTGTAGCTATAGGATATAGTCGGCTGATCCTTATAAAATTTGGCGCGTTGTATTATTTTGCCAAAAATAGCATTCGTACCAAATCAGAATTCTGTAGCTTTAAAAACACCGAAGTTGTATAATTTCCGATCAATCAGTTATATGGCAGCTATAGGATATAGCTGATCCTTATGAAATTTAGAAGGTCGTGTTATTTTGTCAAATATAGTATTCGTACAAAAACTGAACTCTCTAACTGTAAAAACACCCAAGTTATACCATTTTCGATCAATCAGTTATATGGCAGCTATATGATATAGTTGCCCGATCTGGCTTATTTTAACATATTATTTTAGAATAAGAATATAAATATTTTGTGCCAAGTTTCCAGTCCCTACCTCAACTAGAAGTATTTTTGGCCGCTCTCTTCATACAAGCCGGACCACTGGCAATGGTGTCTCACGGTATAAACTACAATTATCACAATTCTTGGCCGAAAACCATATTGACTTTATGCTACTGGTGGAAACGCATCTTATAAGCAAATACAACTTTTAAATAAGAGGTTATACACTCTAACACACAGATCATCCATATGGGAACGCAGCCCAACGCATTAAACACCATTTTCACAAAAGGTTTGCAACAAACTTCTTGCAGGCCACAATGATACAAATTCAGTCAAGCAATGGAAGCCTTTAAAACGCTGCCGTTTACTGCTCTCCTCGATAATTTCACTTGGGGATCGTTTTTTAGCCGCAGGAGACTACAATGCCTAACATACGCACTGGGGATCACGTCTAGTGACTCCCAAAGAAATGCAACTGTACATTGCAATTATAAATGTGAGAAATATACTGGACTATGTTTCTCCTGAAAGTCCTAGATACTGGCCAACAGATCCATTCAAGCTCCCAGACCTTATTGACTTTGCTTGAGGAAGCACCCGATCACTCGACCAGGCTCTTCACCAACATGAAGAATATGCACAGCTGAGGTACCAGATCCAGAATGTATTCCCTGTGGGATGGTGGGCTCGCAGCGATAAAGACAGAGCTGAAAGTGTCTTCTAGCTAAACCCTGCCTCGAATGCAATAAAAAAACACAGCTGACAAACACAGCTTTTGCACTTTCAAAGCACAGGCGACTGAAATATAAATTTTTTTTTACAAAGTTTGAGCGGGCAGAAGTAAAAAGCTTAACAATAACACTTTTTTTAAATGAATTCCAATCCTTGTGGCTTGTATTATATGTATGTTATCGTCGTTTGTAGAATAAAATCATGTTGCCCCGTATTCATGTATTATTCATGTATCATGTATTATTCTTGCATAATAAAGCAAGAATGTAAGTACAGAAGAAGAATGTATTGTAAAAATGTATTGGCCTTTGGATAAAGTCTCAAGTTCTATAAGGGATTTAAAGTGAGTCCAGAAGAGTCCATCCACGAAAGAATATAGAATATTGAATTTTTGTTCGAATGAATGTAATTTAAAATACCACTTTTTCCGATTTTGCGCGCATTTTTCATTTTAGGGACATAACCTCATTTTGGCAAACACAGATTTGTTTGCGAAGTGGTTCGAAGCGAAAGGAGAAGTCGCAAAGGACAATGCTGTCTTTTTTTTTTATTAAAGATTCCATCTCAGTAGTGCATTTTGAAGCGTACAGCGATATCGTAGACCGAGCGAGTAAAAAATGTTGCTACCGCTTGGAAGAGGTGCTCTTCTAATTTAAATCAGTTCCGCCGGAATCATGCAGTTTGGCTGAATTCAAAAACTTTTATAAATTTTCCGCAAACCAAGATGGCAGTAGGTCGGCCAACCCTACCTTTTCATGCGAAGGGCAATATATCTCGCATAAGGCACGCTGCAGAGTCTTGTAGTTCAGACGTATTTCAGCGAGCTACAGATATATTATTATAATACATAATACATAATAATGTAATAATTATGCATAATCATGTATGAATATTAATACATATTTCTAGATATTTATGTATTTTTGTAAGACCAAAGATTATAAAGTACATAGATGGGACATCAGGGCCCAAAACGGTCCACTTTTTTCGTCGAGCTTGTTGGACTATTTAGAACTATTAACATGTATCCGTCAAAAAAAATGTGTGGCTTTGTATTGTATGTATTCCTGCTCGCACGACGGCGTAAAAAAGTTTTGGCTTCCAAATTTAAATTTAAATTTCTCGTTTCTGTTTTCAATGCGCCGATATAGTAGCAAAGATTATAAAGTACATAGATGGGACATCTCATACAAAGAACAATTTTCTATGGCGGGTTCCAGCAGTGGAACCCGCTGGAACGAGCGGACATCCATTTTTTTAATTTTAAATCTATTTATATTATATTTTTATTCTTTTAATATGTTTTCCTAAATTTATAATCCAATAAAAATAAATACAAAATTGTAAAATCACCTTAACATTGTCTCAGTTCGTAGTGGAACCCGCTGTAAAAATGTCTAAAAGTGCGGGTTCTACGGCATTTTGGCAGGCCACGTCGTGGAACCCGCTCTCAAATGTTTTCATTTTTTCCGTCGTGGAACCCGCTGTAATAATGAAAACATTTGAGAGCGGGTTCCATGACAAACGGCTGGCAGATGAGAGAGGGAAAGAGAGAATTCTATTTTTAGATCGTAACATCTTTGGAACGATGAAAGTTTGAAACGATGTAATCGAACCAATGTAAGAGTAAAGAGATCAGAAATATCTGTTACTATCCTTACTCGTCAGCTCTGTTTTTGGTATGGATTCTAGCGCCTCCTTTAACACCAATTTTAAGTGTTATAAAATTAACTTCAAGGGTAGCCTAGTTGGATAGTGCGCGGTCCTTATTCATGGGGTCCTGGGCTTGATTTCATTGGCGGGCGGTCATTTCAATTTTGATAAAGTTAAAACTTAGTTTTATGATTTAAAAAAAAAAAATTTTTGTTTTTACTTTTAATGCTTACGTTATTATTATTCTATTAAAATTGTTGTAAATTTTGAAAGCATTTTGAAATTTTATTAGCATTTTATTGAAGCGGGGAGAATTTTATTAGCGGGACATAATGAAGAATAAAACAATTTTACAATTGTAAAATTAACGAAAAATATTACAATTAAAGAAAAATAAAAAAAAAAATTATAAACGAAAGAAAAAGTTCAAAGTCCTTACGAGGATTTGAACACAGAAATATTACACATAGAGTAACTACCCTATGCATTACGCTACAATCCTATCTCGATCTGCAACGATCAAAAATACTATTTGTTCTACCAACTACCACATCGGCGCATCGAAAACAGAAACGAGAAATTGAAATTCAAATTTGGAAGCCAACAAATTTTTACTCCGCGTGCGAGCAGTCCCACATATGTACACGTTAACTGAAGTTAACCAAGCAGCGGCAATGTCCGATTATTTAACAGCTCGCTCTGGCCAAACTGTTGACATAGCGTCTGTCCGGAAGCCCATGCATAGCGGCAAGCACTGCAAATTTGCGTGGCCGCTATGAAATACTTTTTGTTAGCTTTAAGTTTCAGTTTGTGTCAGAGTCTCATACAATAAAGAGCATAAAACCAATCTCCGGCACTGCCGTTAATTTGTAAATTCATTTGTTGAATTGGTCACCGCACCTCAAGGGCCGTGACAACGGGGCAAGTGCTCCCATCATAACTCCTGTCACAGGAAGGATCCCCCCCGGCAACCGCCAGGGATCTCAACCACTGCCTATAAGGAGTGGCAACACCCCCCCTGCAACCGCAAGGGGAAATTATCTGAACACGTACCTCCTACATCTGCGGCATCACCGACTGCAGCGAGGGATAACCAGCCACTACATTATCATACAAATCAATCTACATTTACTGTCGCCCAACCTAAAAGAACCATGTAAGTGAGCACTTTTATTTACACAGTTTTCTAAGTCTGCATGAATTTTTCTTTGTGTATTAAAAAATAAAAAAAAAGAAAGAAAGAAAGACAAGAATAGTAAAATATTGTGCCTTACGCTAATAAAACTCTGCAGCCCCATAAAATTAAAAAAAAAAAAAATTTTTTTAAATAATCTTTATTAGTTGGCTGACGGTTTAGCATTAACATTTTTTACCTATTATAAAATATTTAAACCATTTCATTTGTGAACCAATTATTGTCCCAATATTGTTTGCATTTCTGTTTTTGTGAATAAATAAATGAATATTCTATATAACACAAAAAGTGCGGAATAAAAATTCCTAACCAAAACCAAAAAATCGCTGGCGGAAAATTTTAAATTTCAATCGGAAATAATTTATATAATCGCGTGTATTTAATTCAGTTTTTTTATGTCTTTTTTGTTACACAAGAATTCTTGGTATTAGCCGCGCAATTTTGGTTATTTATTTTTCTTTTCCGTTTTGTTTCCCCACTCCACTTTCGAGAACACGATACGGCCGCGCATGCAGTGTGGCACTTTGTTGTTTTTGTTGTTTTTTTTTTTCTGTTTGCATAAGCGGCGGCTCAGTCCCCGCGCACCCCTCACCCTACCGCTACTTTACACAGCAGTAGCGCAACTTGACGAGGCCGCACACATAACTAAAGCGGCAGCTCAGCCCCCGCGGCCCCTTCACCAGTCCAATCGCCTCCATCGGCACATAATTCATACATAAATATTTTTTCTTTCGGGCGACTTTATAGCCGCAGCTCCACATGAGCAATCCGTTTCAACAATATAGAAACATAAGACAACTCTCTAGCGATTCTGAGTCGGAGACCGAAGGGCCGGCCAGATCTTCTACCCCTAAAAGCGTTAACGCTAGCGCTCCCATACTCGCGAACATGGCTTTCAGCATGGAACAGATGACAGCCACCATACAGGCGGCCGTTCAACATGCTGTTCAAGAAGCCAATATCGAACACCAGCGCAGAGAAAACGAAATGCGCCTGGCTATACACCGTCTGACCGAACTGGTCAACGAAAGACAAATCGCTCCCGCCCAAGCGGAGTCTCCCCAAATAAAAAAATATGAGCCTATAGAAATTAGGAACGATATTAAGTGTGACGAGCCCCTAGACGCCGTCAAGTCCCTCCCCGAATTTTCGGGAGCACAGGAAGCATACGTCTCCTGGAGACAAGCGGCAATAGCCGCATATTACATTTTCAGAAATTACGAACATAGCTCGCGCCATTATCAGGCGGTTATTATTATTAGGAATAAAATAAGGGGCCCTGCCGATGCCGTACTGTTTTCGTTTGTAACTGTACTAAATTTCGACGCGATTATAAATCGACTCGATTTTACGTACAATGATAAGCGGCAGATGCACGTTATCGAGCAGGAAATGGGTACTCTTAGGCAGGGAAATATGACCCTTCTCCAATACTATGATATACTATACTATGACGAGGTCGAGAAAAAACTCACCTTGCTCACCAACAAAGCTACCATGTCGTACGAAGCCTCGGCGGCAAAAGTTTTGTGTGACAAATTCCGGGATGACGCACTCCGAGTATTTATCTCGGGGCTTAAGCGCAGCCTCACGGATGTCCTTTTCTCGGCAAAACCGAAAGATATGGCTTCGGCTCTCGCTTTGGCACAAGAGGTGGAATCCAACCACGAATGATACTCCTTCGCGGCTTCTTTTGCCAAAAGCCAAGAGGATAAAGATAGGAAGCAGCACCCAAAAGCGCAAGAGTACCAACAGGCCTCTGCGCAGGCAAATGCACAAACAAATGCTGGAAAAAATCCGTACTACGTCAAACAACACAAGGCGCAAGTACACTCCGCCCCACACAGTGGAGGCGCTCCTGAACCCATGGACATCGACCCATCGCTGTCCAAAATGCTTAGGCCATCCCAGGCCCCGGCGTACCAAAACAGGAAGCCGGCTGAGTCCGATCGATCTGCCCCACACAAAAGGCAAAGGGTTAATCACGTCGCGCAGAGCGCGAGCGAAACTGGGAACAAATATGCCGCCGCAGCTTCAAGCGCGGCCCAGGAAATTGACGACGACGCTATTAATGATTACGATTCGGATGTCATAAATTTTTTAGGGAAGTCCCTGCTACCCGTCATCAGACGAAGAGTAGCAGGTGTAGAAATGAAGCTTTTAATAGACACGGGCGCGTCAAAAAATTTCATCCGTCCATACGAAGGGTTGAAAGGCGTCCGCCCAGTAGATTCGCCATTCTCGGTACATTCCATCCATGGCGTCACCACAATAACAAAAAAATGCTTTGTTTCCATGTTTAACTTGAAGGCTACGTTCTTTATTCTACCAGATTTATCCTCCTTTGATGCCATCATCGGACTTGACCTGCTAAAACAAGCAGGGGCATCTCTTAACCTAGCCTCCGGGCACCTCAGATGGGGCACCGAGACGGAAAAGCTAGAGTTCCAATCATGTCCCAATGTAAATTTCACTGAGGTGGACTGCTCTAGCGCACCACCTTTGGTCAGAAGAGCATTCTCAAAAATGCTAGGCGACAGGAAAAACGCCTTCGCAAGCCCAAATGAGGCGTTACCTTACAACACGTCTGTGGTAGCCACCATCAGGACAGTTGATGAGGAGCCCATTTATGCCAGACCCTATCCGTATCCGATGGGAGCGGCAGATTTCGTCAATGACGAAATCCAAGACCTTCTAAAAAATGGCATAATCCAGAAGTCGAGATCCCCCTACAATAACCCAATATGGGTAGTAGACAAAAAGGGCACCGACGAAGATGGAAACCGTAAAATGCGGTTAGTATTAGACTTTCGAAAATTGAACGAAAGGACAATACCGGATCGTTACCCTATGCCAATTATCTCTATGATACTAGGGAATTTAGCCAAAGCCAAATACTTTACAACGCTCGATTTAAAGTCCGGCTACCACCAAATTATTCTGGCAGAACGTGACCGTGAGAAAACTTCCTTTTCCGTAAACGGGGGAAAATACGAGTTCCGTCGATTGCCATTTGGGTTAAGAAATGCTGCCAGCATCTTCCAAAGAACCATCGACGACGTACTGCGAAAACAGATTGGCAAATTTTGCTACGTCTATGTCGATGATGTTATCGTCTTCTCAGAGGACGAAAACGCCCACATACGACACGTGGAGTGGGTTCTAAAGAGCCTACACGACGCTAACATGAGAGTGTCAGCGCAGAAATCGGTCTTCTTCAAAAAAAGCGTAAAATTTTTGGGGTTTGTAGTCACCAACGAGGGGACCACGACAGACCCGGAAAAGGTCAGGGCCATTAAAGAATTCCCTGAGCCCAAAAACGTTTTCGAAGTAAGATCATTCATGGGCTTGGCTGGCTATTATAGATGCTTTATTAAAGATTTTGCATCAATAGCTAAGCCCATTTCGAGCATTATAAAAGGGGAGCTCGGAAATGTCAGCAGACACAGATCCAGAAGCATCCAGGTACAGTTTACCGAGCCGCAACGGCAAGCTTTTGAAAAGCTACGTTACATCCTGGCCTCTGAGGATGTCATTCTCAGATACCCCGACTATAAAAAGGCGTTTGATCTAACGACAGATGCCTCAGCATATGGCATTGGCGCGGTGCTTTCACAAGAGGGGCGTCCCATCACTATGATCTCTAGGACCTTAAAGGACAGAGAGGTTAACTACGCTACCAACGAAAGGGAGCTGTTAGCTATAGTTTGGGCGCTACAGAACCTGCGCCACTACCTTTATGGGGTCAAAGATTTAAACATCTACACTGACCACCAACCGCTGACCTACGCGGTATCGGATTCCAATCCGAATACAAAAATTAAAAGATGGAAAGAACGCATCGATGAGTGTGGTGCCAAAGTCCATTACATGCCTGGCAAGGCCAACCTAGTTGCAGATGCCCTCTCGAGGCAACAACTCAACGTTGTAGAAGAAGAAGAGGCATTCTCAAGCGCGGCCACAATTCACAGTGAGCTGTCGCTTACCCACACAATTCAATCCACGGACAAGCCCCTCAATTGCTTTCAAAACCAGATAATTCTGGAGGAAGCACGCTCTCCGTCAAAGCGGAACTTCGTTCTCTTTGAAAACAAGAGACGGCATATTATTGACTTCACTCACGAGGAGTCATTGCTGGAGGAGCTCGCAACCATAATAGTTCCTAAAGGCGTAAACGCCATTGATTGCGATCTGCATACGCTCGCAGTGATACAGGACAAACTAATCAGACAATTCCCTGCCACCAGATTCTGGCACTGCAAAAACCGAGTAACGGACATTTTTGCAGTTGATGAAAGGCGAGAAATTCTTACTGTCGAGCACAACAGAGCTCACAGATCTGCCCAAGAAAACGTGAAGCAGGTACTCTCCGAGTACTACTTCCCGAAAATGGCCAAGCTAGCGAACGAAATAGTCATTTCGTGCAAGACTTGCGCCAAGGCAAAATACGACAGGCATCCGAAGAAACAAGAGCTTGGCGAAACCCCAATCCCATCTCAAGTAGGAGAAATGCTGCACATAGACATCTTCTCCACGGATAAAAAAATATTTCCTTACGTGCATCGACAAGTTCTCGAAATTTGCCGTAGTCCAACCAATTCCCTCTAGGACCATAGAGGATCTCAAACCAGCATTACTACAGCTGATGAATATTTTCCCTAAGGCCAAGGTCGTATATTGCGACAACGAACCATCGTTGAACTCGCACACCATCGTGACCATGCTGGTAAACCATTTCGGCGTTAGCATCTCAAATGCTCCGCCCCTACACAGTGTCTCCAATGGACAAGTGGAGCGTTTCCACAGCACTTTGGTAGAGCTTGCTAGATGTCTTAAAATCGATAAAGGCATCAGCGATACCGTAAAGCTGATACTTCTGGCCACTGCCAGATATAACAAGTCCATCCACTCGGTCATCGACAAGAGACCAGCTGACGTGGTTCAGGCACAATCAGGTGAGCCACAATATGAAATTCAAGATAAAATTAAACTCGCCCAAGACAAGCTCCGGGACAGAGAAAACGCTTCCCGCCAAAATAGAGTATTCGAGGTTGGCGAGAAAGTCCTAGTGAAGTCCAACAGACGCCTAGGCAACAAACTCTCACCATTATGTGAAGAGAAAACCGTTGAAGCGGACATGGGGACCACAGTCCTCATTAAGGGGAGGGTGGTCCACAAAGACAACCTTAGGTAGGCCGAGCGCGACCATGTTATCGCTCGCCTGATAATCTCACTTTTCATTATCTTTTTCTAGCCACTAGGCATAAGTTTTGCGCCCTTTATTATTTTAATCATGCTTTGGTGGTGGGCTTCCCAACTTCAACAAAATGCATAACACATCAAAATTACAGGTTTTCAACCATATCCCTGATTCTCCTTTTGGCCACAACTTCGGCACGCGTCACGGACTATTCCAAAGCCTAATACATTCCCATCGTTGATGGGCGAATCCTGATATGGGAGGAATTGGCCTTTGTAAAGCACTCAGCAAATCTCTCGGAATATAGGCGCGTCATCGAAGAAACTAATGGGATGACCGTCATGTTCCCGCAATCCCACATGCAGAAACTCCTGGTTGTTGACGTCGCCCACCTACGCGACATGCTCGACTCTTTGAGCGTTCATCATAGAGTAGCAAGAAGTTTAGACTTCTTAGGGACTGCGCTAAAGGTGGTGGCAGGAACGCCGGACGCAGAAGATTTTTAAAAAATTAAATTTAATCAATTCCAATTAACAAATGCAAAAAATAGGCCGATTAATATTAACAACAAAGTACAAATTCAAATCAATAAAATTTCCGCTACCGTCAACCAACTTCTGAGGTCAGAAAAAAAGTGCTAAATTGATACTGGGCACCTATTCGAGATGCTTTTAACTCAAAATAGGATGATAGCAATGGAGCTACAGGGTTTGATGCTAGCAGTGGCACTTGCCAAAGTTAATATTGTTAGCCCCAGCATCCTAGATCATGCAGACCTGGAAGGTGTGTGGATGGAAGAGCCCACCGAGACCGCGATTAGGGATGTTTTGTCCGTATCGTCCGTTAAGATCTTACAGTCCGATAACATATTACATTTTATTATTAAGTTTCCAAAGATAAAGTCGGCCTGCAGCAAGATTACCGTTTTCCCAGTGTCACATCACGACACCATGCTCAGGCTGGAAGATAACGTCATTGCCGAATGCAACAGTGAGATCCACACCGTGGAAAAGTGCTCCCCGACATCAGGAGCTACATTTTGCCGATTGGCTCGCAGAAGATCATGCGCCCAAGAGCTTCACGCTGGAGGCACGGCGCATTGCGAGATCCAGCAAAGCGATTTACATCCCATCACTTATGTTGATGAAGGAATAGTAATTGTGAATGATCGCTCGGCTCACGTGTGTGTGGACAATGGCACCTGTGCCCATATAAAAGGCACATATCTCATCACGTTTGAAAAGAGTGCCATGGTCAACGAAACCCGATTGGTCAATCATGACACAGCCCAGAAGAGGGCTCCAGGAGTGGCCAGCTCACCTTCCCTGAACATCACCATGGAACGTGACGTTCTTAGCCTTCCATACCTTCACCGACTGAGTGAACGTAATCTGGAGCACATCAAAGAGTTCGGGAAGGAGATTAATCACCAGCGACTACATCAGTTGGTGTTCATAGCGGGAGCAATATGCTGCGCTTTAATTCGCATCGGCTTGACCTATCGGCGAGTCACTCAGGCCCGAAAAACCGCGGCCCAGCTGAAGCAGATGATTTCCCAAATAGGGTCGGCCGAGGGCGGCCTCATTCTTGAGGGGGGAGT
Source organism: Drosophila parabipectinata (assembly GCA_018153455.1). NCBI lineage: Eukaryota > Metazoa > Arthropoda > Insecta > Diptera > Drosophilidae > Drosophila > Drosophila parabipectinata. Next base: position 709,966 of record JAECYA010000357.1, on the reverse strand, counting down.
AGTTAACTGAAGTTAACCAAGCAGCGGCAATGTCCGATTATTTAAGAGCTCGCTCTGGCCAAACTGCTGACATAGCGTCTGGCCGGAAGCCCATGCATAGCGGCAAGCACTGCACATTTGCGTGAAGAAATACTATGACTATGAAATACTTTATGAAATACCGCTAAGAAATACTTTTTGTTAGCTTTAAGTTTCAGTTTGTGTCAGAGTCTCATTCAATAAAGAGCATAAAACCAATCTCCGGCACTGCCGTTAATTTGTAAATTCATTTGTTGAATTGGTCACCGCACCTCAAGGGCCGTGACAACGGGGCAAGTGCTCCCATCATAACTCCTGTCACAGGAAGGATCCCCCCCCGGCAACCGCCAGGGATCTCAACCACTGCCTATAAGGAGTGGCAACACCCCCCCTGCAACCGCAAGGGGAAATTATCTGAACACGTACCTCCTACATCTGCGGCATCACCGACTGCAGCGAGGGATAACCAACCACTACATTATCATACAAATCAATCTACATTTACTTACATACATACATAGGTTCACATTTTTGTTGTCGGATACATGTAAAGAGCTCTAAAAATAGAATCGTATGCAAATTAACTAGAAGTTTAATCTATATTAGTATTATAAACAATTATTTCTGCACTTCCCACGAGCAGTGAGTTCCCACGAGCTCTTACACATTTATCCCCACACTCGCACCTACAACATAAACGGCAAGCCAAGCTTGAGTCATTCATAAACATAAACAAACTCCCCCTATTCGGTCGGCACCAGCAAAACAATATTAGACTAAACATCCGCTGGAATCATGCCACCGCGATTCCCCTTTTGGCATTCCAATTGCTAGCCAAATTTTCCATGCTGATCGCAGCAAAATCATTCGGGTTCTAACTTCGGAATTATCTTCGGAATTAACTTCGGGAAGTTCTTAGGGAAGCTTGGAAAGCTTCAATCCCGAGACGACAAGGAAGACAATTAACTCAAGCTTGGTCAGTCGTAAATTAGCCTTAAGTTTATCTGTACGACAATTGCAAAAGTACTTTAAATAAAATATATATTTTTATAAAACTTCGGTACGATATTTATAATTGGCGCCCAACGTGGAGCACGCGTCTTTTAAAAAAATATCGATATTAAAAAAGATATTCGCGAGTGCCCTAAAAATTAAATCATAGGCCTTAATTTACAAAAGGCTTCTATGTAAAAAATATAAAAAATCGTACCAGTGAAAAAAAAAATATATATAAGAAAGTGCAAAAATAAGGCAATCCATTAATTAAAAAAATACAAAATAATATCAATAAAACATTTCGCAAAATCATTTTGATATCAGTAAAAAGCCCTGATATAAAAATAAAAATAAATATATAAATATAAAAATCCAGACTCAGTGACTCAGAGAAAAAAAAGAATAAAAATTCAACAAAATAAACCGGAAAATAAAACGGTTCCAAAAAACAAAATCAATTCCACACAAACATTTTAATAATAAAGTTATATTCACTTCATTAAAAAATACAAAATAATATCAATAAAACATTTCGCAAAATCATTTTGATATCAGTCCTGATATCAAAAATCCTGATATAAAACAAAAAAAAAAAAAAAAAAAAATTGACAGTAATAACAGTAAAAAAAACCAACTTAAACGAACGCAAACGCACAAAACTTTAAGTAAAAAAAAAAAAAAAAAGGAAGTCCTACAAGACAAGGAAGGAAGGAAGACTAAACGGACCATTTGAGGAACCTCATAGGATACAACTATCGACTCTTCTTCAGGATTTTAAAGTACACCGTGAGGATAGATTTACCAATATAATTTATATATATTATATATTTAGATAATGAACAATTTTTTTTTTTTCTCTTTTTCAAAACCTATATGCGGATATATATATTCGTATTAGTAAATAAATATTATGTCAAATTTTTTAAAATCCTAGATGAATAAGAACTTAAAAAAATATAAAATAAAAAAAACTGTGAAACCAATCTACAAAAATAAGAAAGGTCGTTCCGCAAAAACGCAAGTAAATAATCCTGGACGAACTAATAAATGCTTTACTAAACTTCAAAATGACAGAAACAAACGGTCCGTCTACTAGCCACAGTGCTAACATCAACAAACAAGCCCCCGAACAAACGCTAACAACAGACTTAATTGTCCGACTAATTGCCAGTAACGTATCACCGTTACAAGACGAAATTAAAAACTTACGAACCCTTCTAGACTCAAGATCCAACTTAGTGACAGAATACGAAATAGAACCGATCGACGACAACATGCGACGAAACATTAGAAGTCGTCAAATCCATTCCCACATTCTCTGGAAATTTAGAAAATTATGTAGCCTGGCGGGAAGCCGCCGAAACAGCGATGGTACTATATGTTCGCAAAAGCCGACGCTACTTTGTAGCCTTAACTATTTTAAGAAACAAAATAACAGGCAAAGCAAATGATGCTTTAACAAATCATGGAACTGTTCTAAACTTTGACGCAATTTTGGCCAGGCTAGATTTCGTTTTCAGCGATAAGAGGCCAATTCACATTATCGAACAAGAATTAAGTGTCCTGACACAAAACAAATTCTCAGTTATGGACTTTTATAATTTGGTTAATAAAAAGTTAACCTTATTAATAAATAAAACCATAATGACTTACGGGAAAGATAATCCCATAACTACAGAAACAACTCTCAGACACAGACAAAATGCCTTAAGAGTATTTATAACTGGCCTGAACGGCCCAATTTCCGGTATGCTCTTTTCCCTCAGTCCTCCAGACTTGCCAAACGCTTTAGCCAGAGTGCAAGAAATGGAAAGTAACCAGATGAGGGCACAGTTCGCTTATCGTTTCAGCGCACCTCATCAGCGTCATTTTAACGACAAATTACGAACTCCCAATGATTCCAATTATAAATTTGATGGTTATAATCAAGGCAATCAATTGCGCCTGAATAAAAACAATGATAGCCACCAGAATTTTAATAGACAAAATTCCAATTACCACAACCCCAACCATTTTCATAACAATGCTTCTCAAAACAAAACTAATACTTTCCAAAATAATAGCAATCAATACGCAAATAACTATCAAAACAATAATGCTCGGTTTTATTCCAATAATTATCCAAATAATAATGTTTGGACACAAGGGAATAATACTTTTCAAAACAAGAGCGAACCAATGGAACTGGACACCAGCATCCAAACCCTAAATAAAAACCAGTATAATCAAGCAGCACCTAATGGTGGGCAATACCAAAACAAAAATAGTTTCCAAAATAATTCCTTTAATCAGGAAAGGAAACCTTTTCAACAACCAGAGCAGGCAGCCAAACGCTCGCAAATTGAGTCATCAGCTCAACCGAAAAACAAACAAATGCGCATAAACAATATTGAAGAAGACCATTTTTTAGAACAGTAGAGCTTCCACACATTTTTCGATTTGATAAAAAAATAAACAAAAAATTTAATATTTTAATAGATACAGGAGCCACAGCTTGCTACATAAAAAAAGGTATTTACAAAAATGGAATAGAATTGCCAATTTATAAAAGAGTCTCGACAGTTAACGGGTACTCAGTAATTAAAATATACCATTTCATAACAATTTTTGACACAAAACACATTTTTTATGAAATAGACGGATTGAAGGCAGATTTATTAGTAGGGTACAATTTACTAAAAAAAATAGGAGCGGTCATTGACATGAGCAATGACACATTAAAATTTAAAGGAAAAATTGAAAAATTAAATTATGAGGAAAAATTTAATCTATTAGAAATGAAAAAGGAAATAACACTACTTCCTCTAAAAAAATTTATATTAGATAAATACTTAAATTCCACAAGTGTTCTAATGAAAAACACAGTTGGAACAGAAAGTTTGGGGTACATAAACCCCGAACACGCCGTCGATGTTCATACCGACACAAATAGCTTGGAACACTTCGATTCCAAAAGCACTGTCAGCAACAATTCTGACAATTATGAATCAAATAGTTTGGGACATTCAGATCCCGAGCATTTCGTCGAAGCCAAATCCGACATAAATGAAATAAACAATTTAGCATACGAAAATAAAGACAGCGTAGTTAAAAAAAGCGCCGACATCAAAACATTTGAAAACGCTGAAACCGAAATAGCAAACTACACTGAAAAAATTATAAATACTATTAAAAAGGTACATTCTGATATAAACACGAATCTACCATTTCCAACCGATGTCCGCTGTGAAATAGACACAGTTAATGATAGACCCATTTACTCAAGGCAATATCCTTACTCTCAAGCACTAAACGAGTTTGTCAACCAAGAAATAAGTCGCATGATCGTAGATCAAATTATTAGACCCAGCAAAAGTCCGTACAATTCACCAGTCATCATAGTACCAAAAAAAGGTACTAACGAGGACGGCACCCCCAAACACAGACTTTGCATTGATTTTAGAAAATTGAACCTCAGCACCATTCCAGACAGATATCCCATGCAGGACCCTTCAGTTATTTTATCTAACTTAGGAAAAGCAAAATATTTAAGTACCATTGACTTAGAATCAGGATTCCACCAAATCCTCATGAAAGAATCAGACGTCGAAAAACGTCATTTTCCATTAACAATGGAAAATTCGAATTCATAAGAATGCCATTTGGGCTAACAAACGCGCCTCGAATCTTCCAGAGAGCAATGGACGATATACTTAGGGAACATGTGGGGAAATTTTGCCATGTTTACATGGACGACATAATTATTTTTTCCCACTCTCTAAAACAACATTTTAATGATCTTAACTCAGTTATTAACATTCTACATAAAGCAAACATGAAAATTTCATTAGAAAAATCAAAATTTTTTAAATTAGAAACCTCATTTCTTGGATATTTTGTAGCACAAAATATTATTAAAACCAATCCTGAAAAAATAGAAACCATTTCCAAATATCCAATTCCTAAAAATATCAGAGAGCTACGTAGTTTCCTAGGTCTAGTTTCCTAAGCCATTAAATAGATTTTTAGAAGGCTCCAATGGAAAAATTTCTAAACGAATGTCTAAAAATGTCTCAATTACTCTTGATGAACCTGCTATTCAAGCCTTTAACAAACTCAAAGAACACTTAATTTGCCAGATCGAATTAGTCCAACCAGACTATTCGAAACAATTTACATTAACAACCGACGCCTCAAATGTAGCTATAGGAGCAGTACTGTCTCAAGACGGAAATCCAATCACTTTTATATCTAAACCATTGAATAAAACTGAAAGAAATTACGCGACTAACAAAAAAGAACTTTTGGCAATAGTATGGGCATTAAAAAACCTAAGAAATTACTTATACGGAGTATCAGGACTAGAAATTCATACGGATCATCAAACACTCTCGTACGCCATTTCAGATAAAAACCCAAATGTAGAATTAAAAAGTTGGTTTAATTACATAGAAAGCTTCAGCCCAAAAATTCATTATAAGCCTGGTACTACCAATGTAGTAGCAGACGCATTGTCCCGAATCGAAATAAATAATATTTCCGAAGAAGATGCAGATATTACTGGTACTCAGCACTCAGCCGAAAGTAGCTTCGATAACATTTTAAGTGAAACAAAAAAGCCCCTTAACCAATTTAAACAACAACTTTTAATAGCAAAAGGAAACTTTAAAATACATGAACAAATAAATGTATTCGAAAATAGACGCCATATCATCGAATACGACCAACCAGAAAATTTAGTTACAATTCTAAAAGAATATCTGCAATCCAATATTAGCACAGGAATTTACTGTACCCCTGAAGTATTATACGAAATACAAATTCCATTAAAAAAAAATTTTTAAATAAATTTCTATATAAAAAAATTTTTGTTCAAAATATAATTAATAATTATGATAAAGCAATAATAATAGAAGAAACCCACTGTCGAGCTCATAGAGGATTAGAGGAAAATTATAAACAAATCTCCAGACTGTATTATTGGCCAAATTTATACAAAAAATTAAAAGAATATATCACAAATTGCAAAATTTGCAAGACAAAAAAATATAACAGAAATCCAATACAAATTCCTATTGGAGAAACTCCCATTCCCAAATCAGAAGGGCAGCATTTACATATTGACATTTACTACGCACAAAGTCTTACCTTCTTAACTTGCATTGATTCCTACTCCAAATACCTAGTGGTAAAAGAAATCACTAACAAAAAGAACATTGACTGCAAAGTATATGAAATTTTACAAACATTCCCATTAGTAAAAACAATTATGACTGACAACGAGCCGAGTTTCACATCGGCACAATTTAAATCATTCCTAAAACGTTCAGGTATATCCATTCATTATTCAGACCCTAGACATAGCCTTTCGAACGGACAAGTCGAAAGAGTCCATTCAACCTTAACTGAAATAGCTCGCTGTATTAAAGACGAATACCGCCTCTTAGATTACTCTGAAATTATTATAAGAGCTGCAAAAAATTATAACATGACAATCCACTCAGTAACAAATCAAAAACCCTATGATATCCTATTTAACAAAATAGATCACAGCGATATACCGCTACAATTACGGATAGCACAATCTAAAACATTAGATTATCATAAAAAAAAAAAATTAGAAAAAAATTATCATGTAGGAGAAGTAGTTTACGAAAAAATACACGGAGAAAGAAACAAATTAGGTCCCAGATTTAAAAAACAAGTCGTTCAGGAAAATTTACCCAATAAAGTAATAATTAATAATAGAAAGAGAGTTATCCATAAAGATAATATTAAATAATCTATACTTTACAGACGATGGAAATCACATTCGTACTCACCATTCTAATCACCATTTGTCACTCGGAAATTATTGACTACACAAACAATGAATACTTATTGCTAAAAGACGAAAAAGATGTAATGACGTACAATTCATTTGAGGACCTATTCCACATTACGAACCTTAGTTTTTATAGAGAAATAATTAGAGTTGAAGATAACATTACTAATAGCAGCAAAAACTCAGACTTAGAATGGGATATTTCACAAAACTTAAACATTATCAAAATCCTTATGTCCCAACTATTACCATCCAGCAATAAAAGAGGTATTAATGAATTGGGCACAGCATGGAAATGGCTCTCAGGTACACCAGACCATGACGACTTAACAAGAATCGAAAACAAAATTAACGAACTGACAGAAAACAATAACAAACAATTTACAATAAATTCACGCATATTTCAAGAAGTACAGCTTATGACAAAAATTCTTAACACAATCGTTGTTAAAAAAGAATCAAAAGTAAGACAACACCGACTACAATTAATCACACTTGATATTCAAAATTTAATCGATACAATCACTTTAGCAAAAGCAAACATTTTAAACACAAAAATATTAAATGAAAAAGACATTAAAGAAATATTTAGACACGAAAATAAACCAGTTGTACTAACAGATCTGTTAGACATCTCCACTTTTAAAATAATAAAAAACCAAGACCTACTTATAATATATATAAGATATCCAATTATAAATAACATCTGTAGCTTATATACATCAAGGGCAATTGCCCAAATAAACGGAAAATTAATAATAGACGATAAAACAGCACACTGTAATGGAATATTTTATAAAATAACAAACTTTAAAGAAGAAATATTCAATAATTATTGTAAACTCTCAAACGAGAGCTCTTGTTTCACAAATCTCTTAAATGAAAAAAAAGCAAACTGTTCAAAAATACGAGAAAAAAATAAACAATTGGAAAACTTAGATGATGGCGCTATTCTCATCACTGGAGAAAATACTGTAAACGAAATCAAATTAAAGGGCGCATTTCTGATTTTATTTAATGAAAGCATAATTATTAATAATATAAATTACATCAACGAAAAACAGAAAATGTTAGATTACATATCCCAATACAAATACAATAATTATATAATAACGGATTACATATTTTCTAATGATTCCGAATTAAGTCTAGATAATATAAACATTATTAACCCATTTGTAAAATTAGGAAAAACAAAAATATCCCTGGAATTAATATTGTTAATTTTTATACTTACCCTTTTAATCATATATAAATCACGCAAAATCATACCCAAAATAATAAAACAAATTCAAATAAAATGTACCAAAACCCAAAAAGAAATAGAAATTCCAAAAGCTGAAATCACAACTGAAACTGTAACAGAAAACGAAACTGAAAGAAATATTGAAATAACATTTACAGAACTTAATAATAGAATATCCTCCCTCACCGCACAAATGTAATGAATCGGGACGATTCATCTTAGGAGGGGGAGAATTAACTAGAAGTTTAATCTATATTAATATTATAAACAATTATTTCTGCACTTCCCACGAGCAGTGAGTTCCCACGAGCTCTTACACATTTATCCCCACACTCGCACCTACAACATAAACGGCAAGCCAAGCTTGAGTCATTCATAAACATAAACAAACTCCCCCTATTCGGTCGGCACCAGCAAAACAATATTAGACTAAACATCCGCTGGAATCATGCCACCGCGATTCCCCTTTTTGGCATTCCAATTGATAGCCAAATTTTCCATGCTGATCGCAGCAAAATCATTCGGGTTCTAACTTCGGAATTATCTTCGGAATTAACTTCGGGAAGTTCTTAGGGAAGCTTGGAAAGCTTCAATCCCGAGACGACAAGGAAGACAATTAACTCAAGCTTGGTCAGTCGTAAATTAGCCTTAAGTTTATCTGTACGACAATTGCAAAAGTACTTTAAATAAAATATATATTTTTATAAAACTTCGGTACGATATTTATAATTTGCATGTGCGTTCCCCCTTCACCAACAAGCTCGACGCAAAAAGTTGACCGTTTGGGGCCCTGATGTCCCATCTATGTACTTTATAATCTTTGGTAGTAGTTAGCAGAACAAATAGTATTTTTAATCGCTACAGAATGAGACAGGGTGGTAGCGTAATGCATAGAGTAATTACTCTATCTAAAATTTTTCTGTGTTCAAATCCTCCTAGGGACTTCGAAATTTTTCTTTCTTTTATAATTATTTTTTATTTATTTATCTGTATTTATTTATCTGTAAGTCTGTCAATTCGATAAAGCATCATTTGGGTAAAACCAAAGATTATAAAGTACATAGATGGGACATCTCATACAAAAAAAAATTTTCTATGGCGGGTTCCAGCAGTGGAACCCGCTGGAACGAGCGGGTTCCATTGCGCGACAAGTTAAGTTTGAGAAATTTTTCGCGCGACAACGAATGAGGGATAGCCGAGTGGTAGAGTGCTTGGCTGGTGTGCAAAGTAAAAGGAGTTCAACCCAGGCTCGGGACATCCATTTTTTTTAATTTTAAATCTATTTATATTATTGTTTTATTATTTTAATGTGTTTTCCTAAATTTATAATCCAATAAAAAAAAAATACAAAATTGTAAAATTACCTTAAAATCGTCTCAGTTTGTAGTGGAACCCGCTGTAAAAATGTCTATAAGTGCGGGTTCTACGACAGGCCGCGTCGTGGAACCCGCTCTCAAATGTTTTCATTTTTTCCGTCGTGGAACCCGCTGTAATAATGAAAAAATTTGAGAGCGGGTTCCACGACAAACGGCTGGCAGTTCGTAACATCTTTGGAACGATGAAAGTTTGAAACGTTGTAATAGAACCAATGTAAGAGTAAAGAAATCAGAAATATCTTTTACTATCCTTACTCGTCAACTCTGTTTTTGGTATAGATTCTAGCGCCTCCTTTAACACCAATTTTAAGTATCAAAAAATCAACTTCGACGGTAGCCTAGATGGATAGTGCGCGGTCCTTATTCATGGGGTCCTGGGTTCGATTTCATCAGCGGGCGGTTGTGTCAATTTTGATAAAGTTTTAGTTTTATGATTCTTTATATATATATTTACTTATATTTTTTTATTATTTTTTCTTTTTTACTTTTAATTTCTACATTATTATTATTTTTAATTGCATTCTATTACAATTGTAAAAATAAGTGACGGACGTGTCGGATGACAAAATGCCGGAAGGACTCCCTTGAAATTTTATTAACATTTTATTAACGGGACATAATGATGAATAAGACAATTTACCAATTGTAAAATTAAAGAAAAATATTACAATTAAAGAAAAATAAATAATAATTATAAAAGAAAGAAAAAGTTGAAAGTCCTTACACATAGAGTAACTCAAACGAGGATTTGAACACAGAAAAATTACACATAGAGTAACTACTCTATGCATTACGCTACCATCCTGTCTCGATCTGCGACGATCAAAAATACTATTTGTTCTACCAACTACCACATCGGCGCATCGGAAACAGAAACGAGAAATTGAAATTGAAATTTGGAAGCCAAAACCTTTTTATGCCGTCGTGCGAGCAGTCACACATACACACATAGGTTCACATTTTAGTTGACGGATACATGTAAAGAGTTCTAAAAATAGAATCGTATGCAAGTTAAATTGTTTGTAGTTCGGTGAATTAAAAAAATAAAAATTTTATTTTTTAATTTCACAACTTGGTGTTAAACCTTTTTTTATTAAACGCAAAAATTACAAGACACTTTTGGTTTTTTCTTTTGTCAACCGTTCGTGGTCTCGGTAAAAATAGGACTGCCTTCTTAATTCTAAATCTGATCCAAAGAACCTCGGCCATCAGTTGTGTTTAGATTAGAGGCTTAAGATGAAACTGTCGCATCTTATTGTGAAATTCGATTAAGCTGATCGATGCAATTTGGTGGGTACTTGAAACGCAAAAGGCGTAATTGATTGGGCTTCGGAGGGAAGCTGATGTTTACTTTTGATTTTGATTTGTTTATGGGGAACCGAGATCGGACCTCAGAGCCAAAGACAAAGCCGAAGGCAAATGCAGAGTTTGAAAATATTGTTTATAAAATTCATAAGTGGAAAGCCATAAGTGGCCTGGATTTATGGGTTGGATAATTGAGCCAAAGATCAAGCCAAAGGCAAATGCAGAGATTGAAAATATTGTTTATAAAAGCCATAAGTGGCCTGTATTTAGGGGTTGGATAACTCTCCCCCTTCTAAAATGGATCGTCCCGATTCAATATGAAATTCGTTTAAATGATCTCTTAATTCTGTTAAAAAAATTTCTTGGCTAATAGATTTTTCTGGTTCAGGCCGATGTTTTTTGGTTACAAATAATATAGCATTTTTGTATTTTATAATAAGTGAAAGAATCAAATATATAATGATTAAAATTAATAATATAAAGGTAAGTGATATTTTAGTATTCTTAATTTTAACGAATGGGTTTAAAATGTTTATATTATCGAGAGAAAGATCAGAGTTATTTGATAATATGTAATCGGATATTTCATAATTTTTAAAGTGGTTCGTAGTAACGTATTCAAGAATTTTATTTTCCAAATTGGTATACGAGTTATTATTAATTTTAGTTGTACCATTAAATGTTATTAAAAACGAACCGTTTAAATGGGACTTGTTAACAATATTGTTCCCATTTATAAGAATGGCACCATCTTGTATGATGTCTATTTTTTTATTTTTTCTCTTATTTTTTGACAGGTTGATTTCTCACCCTTTAATAATCGGGTAAAACAAGTTTTTTTGTTACTTAGAGTGCAATAATTATTAAAAAGTTCGTTCTTAAAATTAGACATTTCGTAAAAAATATTTTCGCATTTTGCGACTTGATTGCTTAATACTAGTTTTCCATCGATTTGGGAAATCGCTCTAGCGTGATATATTTCACATCTGTTTTTTATTATTGGGTATTTTATATAAATTATTAAAAGTTCTTTATGCAATGCAATTTTAAAAGAAGAGATGTCCATTAAATCAGCTATAATTACTGGTTTTTGTTCATGTTTTAATATTTCCAAGATGTCATCATTGTTTAAAATTTTGGTATTAAAAACGTCTATTTTTGCTAGAGTGATTGTGCCAATTAAATTTTGCAGATCAAATGTTAATAATCGCAAGCGATGTTTTCGAAGTGGTAGATCTTGATCAATAAATACTTTTTTAAAATCATCGGAAAGAGATTCTATTTCTTTGAATAATCGGAAATTGATAATAGACTGCTTATTATTGTTTTCAATTAATTCATTAATTTTATTCTGAACTGTAATAAAATCATCATGGTCCGGAGTTCCAGCTAACCATTTCAACACGGTGCCTAACTCATTTATCCCTCTTCTTGATCTAGTTGATATTAATTGTGATAAAATTAGTTCTATTACTTTTATGTCATATTTAATTTCCCATTGTGACCTTTTATTAGTATCCCTTTTAATATTATCTGATTCCAAATTTATTATTTCTTTATAAAAGCTTAAGTTAGTTACATGGAATAAATCTGCGTACGAATCGTACGTCAATACGTCTTTATTGTCCTTAAATAGAAGATATTCGTGACTTGTATAGTCAATTATTTCTGATTTTGATAATAAAATAAGGTGTAGTATGAGCACCTGATAAAACATTTTCTGGGAAAGGAAAGAAAAAAGGATAATATATAAATACTTCGAATTTTATATTATCTTTGAGAATAATTCTATTTCTATTGTTGATTATTATTTTGTTGGGTAAATTTTCCTTAACTATTTGTTTTTTATATCTGGTTTTAAGTTTATTTCTTTCCCCGTGTTTCTTTTCATAGACTACCTGTCCTACATGATATTCTTTTTCTTTTCTGTTTTCATTATGTGTTTCCAACATTTTCTCTTGAGTATTTTTCAAAAGTTCAGGAATGTTATCGTGCTCTATTTTATTATATAATACGTCAAAAGGTTTTTGGTTCGTTGTAGAATGAATGCTCTGATTATATTCTTGAGCGGCTCTTTTTATTATTTCGGAAAAGTCAGTTAAATTAAATTCTTCTTTAATGCATCGAGCTAATTCTGTTAATGTAGAATGTGCCCTTTCAACCTGTCCGTTTCACGTGCTGTGCCTCGGGTCTGCGTAATGTAAAGTTAAATTGCACCTTTGTGCGAAAGATTTAAATTGGGCCGAGGTAAAGCTCGGTTCATTATCGGTCATTATTACTTTTGTTTGAGGAAAATGTTGAAGAAGTTCCATTACTTTATTTTCGATATTTAATTTATTTTGGATTTCTTTTACTACTAGAAATTTTGAGTAAGCGTCAATACAAGTTATGAAAGTAAGACCTTGCGCGTAATATATATCAATGTGTAAATTTTCTCCTTCTTTACTTGGAATTGGGGCTTCCCCAACTGGAATTTTTATTGGGTGCCTGTTATATTTACTTTCGTTACAAATCACGCAATTTTTAATATATTCTTTTAATTTTTTAAAACAGTTTGGCCAATAATATAATTTCCTGATCTGTTTGTAATTCTCTTCTAGCCCCCTATGAGCACGGCTGTGCGTTTCTTCTATTATTATAGCTTTATTTTCCTCGTTTTCCACGTCTTGTAGAAAGATTCTTGTAAAAAGGAATGTGTTTGTGAAATTATTTTTTAAAGGTAATTGAATTTTAAATAAGTCCTCTAAGGTACAATGAATTCCTACCGTAATGTTAGGTGGAAGATACTCTCTTAATATACATAGTTATTAAATTTTCTGGTGTGTCATATTCAATTAAATGTCGTGTCCTGTTAAAAATTTTCAGTGACTCATGTATTGTATACCTCCCCGTTGTTAATAACAGTTGTTTAAATTGATTTAACGGTTTACGGGTCTCTTGTATTACATTTTCAAAACTACTTTCAGCTGAATGCTGTGTGTTCTGATCTGAGTCTGACTTGTCTGTTTGTTCTATATCGCTGTCAGTAATATTATTTATCTGAATTCGAGATAATGCGTCTGCAACTACATTTGTTGTACCGGGCTTAAATGTTTTTTTCGGTGTAAAACTTTGAATGAAAGAATACCATCCTTTCATATCTACATTGGGATTTTTATCCGAAATTGTGTAAGATAAAGTTTGATGGTCGGTTTGAATTTCAATTCCAATTACTCCGTATAAGTAATTTCTTAGATTTTTAAGAGCCCATACTATCGCTAAAAGTTCCTTCTTATTAGTCGCATAAGCTTGTTCTGTTTTAGACAAGGTTTTTGAAATAAAAGTAATTGGTTTTCCTTCTTGAGATAAAACTGCACCAATTGCGACGTCTGAAGCGTCGGTGGTCAAGGTAAATTTTTTATTATAGTCCGGTTGAACTAGTTCTACCTGAGCAATGAGATTTTCTTTCAGCTCGTTAAAAGCTTTAATTGCTGGTTCATCCAGCTGAATCAATATTTTTGTTGACATTCTTTTCGAGATTTTGCCATTATAACCTCCAAGATATTTTGTTAGAGGTTTGGCTATGTAGGCGTAGTTTGAAACAAATTTTCTATAATAGCGCGTAAAACCTAGGAAACTTCTTAGTTCCCGAATATTTTCTGGAAGCGGATATTTTCTAAGTGTTTCAATTTTCTCTGGGTCTGTCTTGATGAAGTTATAGGATACCATGTATCCTAGAAAACGGGTTTCGCGTTTGAAAAACTTAGATTTTTCTAAAGAGATTTTCATGTTTGCCCTCAATAATATATTTATAATTTTGTTTAAATCTGTATAGTGTTGTTCGATTGAGTTTGAGAATATTATAATGTCGTCCATATAGACATGACACGTTTTCCCTATTTGTTCTCTTAGAATATCGTCCATTGCTCTCTGAAAGATTCTTGGTGCATTTGTTAATCCGAATGGCATTCGTATTTTCCATTATTTATCGAAAAGGCTGTTTTTTTGACATCAGATTCTTTCATTAGTATCTGATGAAATCCTGACTCTAAATCTATTGTTGAAAAATATCTTGCTTTTCCCAAATTTGATAGAATTACTGATGGGTCTTGCATTGGTTACCTGTCAGGTATAGTACTTTCATTCAATTTTTTGTAATCAATGACGAGTCTTAATTTACGGCTTCCGTCTTGATTCTCTCCTTTCTTTGGGACTACCAGAAGTGGTGAATTGTAAGGGCTTCTGCTAGGCCTTATTATTTTTTCTGATAACATTCTTTTGATTTCGCTATTCACGAAATCGTTGACAGATAGAGCATACGAATATTGCTTCCCGTATATTGGCCTATCATGGATTAGATTTATTTCCCCCTTTATGTCTGTTCTAAAAGGAATTTGCATATTTATCTTTGAATGCTCCTTTTCAATATAGTGAACTATCTTTTCCCTCAGTCCGCCTAATTGGTCGGTACCTATATTATTTATTTGATTTTTGACGGTATTTACTTCGTCGTCACTCTCAGGATTTTTTGTTCCCAAGATATTTGTATTTTTGTTGACGGATATTTCTACGTCGGCGTTCTCGGGGTTTTTTGTTCCCAAGATATTTGTATTTTTGTTGACGCATATTTCTGCATCGGCGTTCTCAGGATTTGTTGTTCCCAAGACATTTGTATTTTTGTTGACGGATATTTCTACGTCGGCGTTCTCGGGATTTTTAACTCCCAAGCTTTTCTCACTATTTTCATCAAATAATGAATCTGGGTTTTTGCTACCATTATCATCAAAATACTTTTTTATAATAAATTCTTTTAACGGAAGAATATTATTTTCTTCAATTAAACGTATTTCGTTTTTCTCCTAATTATCATAATATTTTAACTTCTCCTGTTTCCCATTATATTCCAAGATTCCCTTATCTATATTTATTATAGCTCCAATTTTTCTTAATAGATTGAATCCAATTAGAATATCAGATTCTAAACCTTCGATTTCATAAAATAATTGTTTTGTTTCAAATATATTTATAATATGGTAATACCTAATAATTGAGTAGCCATGAACTGTTGTTACCTTTTTTGTATATTGGTAGCTCGTTTTTATTTTCAAAAATTCCCCTTTTTATGTAACAAGCAGTGGCTCCTGTATCTATTAAAACTTTTAGCTGCTTCTTGGTTTTTCGATCTATCCTATTTAAATAAGGCATTCCTCTGTAGGGGTCTGGCCTAAAAAATGGTCTTCATTAATATTATTTAATCTGGTTACTTTATTAGCTGGCTGACTTTCTGTCCCATCTGATTCCCTTTTTTGAACTTGAGTTTGCTCTCTATTTTGATTTGTGTTATAGAAATTTGAACGATTTTTATTTTGATGATAACTATTATTATATTTACCTTGATTATCGTTTGCCTGCCAATTATTATATCTTCCCTGGTTACTATTTGACTGCCAATTTTGGCTCGGCTGCCGATTGTTATTAGATTTATTCTGGAGTTGAATCGGTGGATCAACTTCCATTGGCTCGATAGCTTGTTGCTTATGATTATTATTTTGATTATTATTTTGCCAAAAATTTCCCTTTTGTGGCCAATTGTAATTTTGGTTATGATTAAAATTATTTCCCATTTTAGTGGTATTATTATTTTGCCGTATTTGATCAAATCGTAAGTTGTTTCCCCGATATTTACTTTCATTTTTAAATCCATTAAACCTATTTGCGAATTGAGCACGGAAGTTGTTTGATTCTAATTCTTGGACCTTTGCCAAAGCATTGGGCAAATCTGGTAGATTTAATGAGAAAAGAGTTTCTGAAATAGATCCATTAAGTCCGGATATAAATACTCGTAGAGCATTTCCCCTTATTGAATTGTTTGATTCTTTGGTAATTACACTGTCCTTTCCGTATATCATTATGGTTTTGTTTATTAGTAGGTCATTTTTTTATTGACTTCGTTATAGTACTCAGTAATTGTCATTCGTCCTTGCCTGAGGATACTTAGTTCTGACTCGAGAACATGTATTGGTCGTTTGTCACTATATATAAAGTCCAATCGGGATAAGATTGCTTTAAAGTTTAAAACTGTGCCATGATTGGTAAGAGCATCATGGGCAGCTCCCATAATTTTATTTCGTAAAATTGTTAGGGCGATAAAATATTGTTCACTTTCAATTTTATAGAGACTCATTGCAGTTTCTGAAGCTTCCCTCCAACCTACATATTGTGTTGCTTCCCCTGTGAAATTTGGTAAGGATTTTACCACTTCAAGTGTTGTATCGCATTTTATAGCTGGGTCAATTGTTTGTACTTTATAATCTTCCACAGTGTTTGCATCTGTGGCTAGCCTTCCTTCTAAACATTCTACTTTCCTGCTAACTTCATTCAATTGAGCGTTTATTAATCTGTTTATCAATTCTACTGTTAAACTGCCGGCTGTGGCTACACTGCCTGCAGAAAAATTTGGTGCTGAACCTCCGGTTGCCATTGTTAGATTTAGTTCACAAAAGCTATTTATCAAATCTTTCAGAATTATTCTTTATATTTTTTGTTAAATCGCGAATCTTACTTTTTGCAATATATAAATCTTATATTATTTTTCTCAAATTTACAGGTCTTAAATTTTAGTCTTTAATTTTTTTATTATTTTAAATTAATTTCTCACGATATTGTCCCGTTGGGGTCTCCTTCTGTGTGGTTGGTGGTTGATAGAGAATGTCCTGTCTTCCTTCCTTGGGTTTTTTTGTTGGAGCGAGTTGTCGTTTTTATTTGAGAATGTCCTGCCTTCCTTTCCTGGTTTTTCTTGTGGGAGTTGTCGTTTTATTTGTTTTTGTTGTTCTTGTTTGTTTTTTTTTTGCGTTGATTTTTTTTAGTTTTTGTGTTCTTGTAATTGTTTGGTTTAAAATTTCGGTCCACCTTTGTTTTAATTGACTCTTTATGGATTATTTCATTAATTAATTTCCATTTACTTTATTGTTAACGATCACTGTCACTTGGTAGTGTCGTTTGGTGGATGTTTTAATTTTTCCACTAAAAATGTTGAGTTGTTGACCGCGCGAGTTCCGTTTATGTTTAACTTATTTTTCATTAAACTATTTTTTGGAGCTTTATGTGACGCGGCCCCTTGAGTTGGGCGCCAGTTAAATTGTTTGTAGTTCGGTGAATTAAAAAAATGAAAATTTTATTTTTAATTTCACAACTTGGTGTTAAACCTTTTTTTATTAAACGCAAAAATTACAAGACACTTTTGGTTTTTTCTTTTGTCAACCGTTCGCGGTCTCGGTAAAAATAGGACTGCCTTCTTAATTCTAAATCTGATCCAAAGAACCTCGGCCATCAGTTGTGTTTAGATTAGAGGCTTAAGATGAAACTGTCGCATCTTATTGTGAAATTCGATTAAGCTGATCGATGCAATTTGGTGGGTACTTGAAACGCAAAAGGCGTAATTAATTGGGCTTCGGAGGGAAGCTGATGTTTACTTTTGATTTTGATTTGTTTATGGGGAACCGAGATCGGACCTCAGAGCCAAAGACAAAGCCGAAGGCAAATGCAGAGTTTGAAAATATTGTTTATAAAATTCATAAGTGGAAAGCGATAAGTGGCCTGGATTTATGGGTTGGATAATTGAGCCAGAGATCAAGCCAAAGGCAAATGCAGAGATTGAAAATATTGTTTATAAAAGCCATAAGTGGCCTGTATTTAGGGGTTGGATAACGTGCATGTGCGTTCCCCCCTCACCAACAAGCTCGACGCAAAAAGTTGACCGTTTTGGGCCCTGATGTCCCATCTATGGACTTTATAATCTTTGGTAAAACTCAAATGCGCGAGGCGCCTGGCTGGAGTTCCTAGAAATGTAGATGATGAAATATTTTAAAGAGAATTGTGAAATAGAACAGAGGTAGAAACTAGGCGATGACTTGTGCGAGTCAGTCGACTTATGATAGAGGAACGCGAAGCAACCACGTAGCCGACTTTTTGTGCTGTAAGAATTATACAGAATAATTAAGAAGAAGAAGATATACCGTTTTTATTTAATAATGTGTATAGTTTTAATTTTATAACTTGTACAATTGAAATGTAACATATTTGCTGCGTTGTAACGATGATTAATTTTTTTACAAGAGATTAAATTATATATCTGGATAGGAAAAATGGGACGCGATCGTGGCATTGGTAGAAAATTTGAAAGTGGAGGGTCCTAAGCAAAAAAAGAAAAATAAGAGACTTATTATTAAGGGGTTATATACAGTTTCACAACTGAAACTGATTTTTTTAGATGAAAAAATCGATGTTTTTTTATTGCATATTCTTTAAGTATATACTATTGAGAATACTCTCACAAAAATTCATAACGATCGGAGCATTAGAACCGAAGTTGTAGCTATTTATAAAGCAATACCTGCACATCAAACTTGAACAAACGTTAAACTTTAAACGCGATTATCTCAGAATCTTGATTTTTCGAAATTACCTTTGCGGTGGACCCGATTACTAAAAAACTACTAATCCGATCAACACCAAATTTTAACTACTTATTTATTATGATATTAGCCAGTCCATGAACGAGGGATTTTCCATTTTTTTTTAAACTCCTTTTTTAAAGCATAAAAATCGAAAATCTTATACCTTAAAAAAGTACATTTTTTGTTAAAACCGTCGCCATTTTTTTTAATCAAAATTTTTAAAAATCCCTCGTTCACGGACTAGACAATTAGACGGACTAGACGGACTACTAACTAAATTTTTTTGAATTTTGGATTTCAGATGAACCGTTTTCGGGATATCATGTCCACCGCAAGACACCATCAAATAAAGATGATCCGGGAATTGGGCTATAACATTTTTATTATGTAATATTTTTTTATGAAAAAATTTAATTAAGTACCCAGAAACATGTACTAAACAACGTCGGTAAAACATTTTTCATAAACATTTTCTATAATGTCAAAAAAATCGATAAAATTCCATTTTTTTGCGCGGTACAACTGTATATAACCCCTTAAAGAAACAAAAGGGTGCCATCGAAAATGTTCTTCTTGTCCATCAACGAGTAAATCTTCAAATACTCTTATTGTTGGGGAAACCCAAAAGTCTCTTCAACATACCTCACTATCACAGGACTCAAACGACAATTTATCTACACAAAGGAGTAAGTTTTTCGTATTATCTATCGGTAACAATTTTTACCGTTAAATTTGACCAAGTTTTGACCCTGTTTTGGAAAAAAAACTTGGAAAAAATTATCATTATCCCGGAAAGGACACGCAGAACGAATTTATAGCTTTTTTGGGAACCACTGTTCGCGATAAAATCTGTTTGACGCTTTTTAGACTTCGTATCGGTTTTATCTTCCACGGGTGAAAATTTGACGAATGAGACTTGTACTGAGTTGGACAAATTGGGTCTTCCTATTGCAGATTGTCGGGGCCACGGTTACGACAATGGCTCCAATATGAAGAAAACAAATCAGGGGTTCAAGCACGAATCTTGGAAATTAATCCTCGAGCATTCTACATCCCTTGCGCATGTCACAGCTTAAATTTAGTGTTATGTGACATGGCTTCCGAAAATCGTCAAGCAGATTATGTTTTTGGCATACTGAATAAGAATTACTGCATTTTTGGATCATAAACACAGAGATGGTCGATTTTGCATAAACATGTGTAAAAAACGATTGGTGTAAAAAACTGGTCTGAAACAAAATGGGAGAGCAGTGTCAAAGCAGTAGGTTTCAACTTAAAGGTGTTGTCGAAAGTGTGTCTGAGTATTTTTGTTTAGAGTCAGATCTTGTAAATAAATACAAAGTTAAGTCTATAGTGATGAAAAAATGATGAAAATTGAATTCGTCGTAGCTCTAGTTGTTTGGTACGATATTTTGCTCGCTGTAAATGTCGTGAGCAAAAAATTTGAGTCAAAAGATATTTTACTTAATGAAGCTGTAAAAGGGCTAAAAGGAATTAACAGTTTCTTATACGAATATCGCTGTACTGGCTATGAGAAAACATGAGTTGTATCTCTTAAAAGATCTCAATGTAGAACCCACATTCGAAACGAAGAGAATTCGAAAATTCAGAAAACAATTTAAGTATGAGGATCATGATGATCCTCTGAACTTAGAAAAATCACAGGAATAAGTTTTACAAATAGAATTTTTCAACGTCGTTGTAGATGGAGCTTTGTCTGCTGGGTCTGGACGGTTTGAGCAATTTAAGAATTATGACAATCTATTTGGATTTCTGTACGATCCGAAAAGACTAAAAACAAGAAAGGAAAGCGGGCGGACCCAAACTTGATATACCATTGCAGTTAAAACCGGATATATATCGCAAACCTCGGGTATAGTTGGCCAATCTCTATGATTACATCATAATAAAACCAATTAATTAAAATAAAAAATCTAAAAAAAAGTTCCAAGCTTCTATCTTCAAAAATACGTAAGTTGATATTTTTACCAAATACCATATCCGATCGTTCAGTTATATCGCAGCTATAGGATTTTTTTTTTTTTATTATTATAGCTTTGCTTTTATTTATTGAATCTACTCTTAATTTTGAGACTAACAATAAGTTGACGAATCTTAACATTAAAATTTAACTAAAAGTATACTAAGACTGCATTCTGGTTGCGCGTCCCTCAGGTCGGTCGCTGGGTGGGTAAGTCATTGCGACGAAGGCGTGATTGGTTGCTCAACCTTGTTAGACCTCTCGCCAGGTGGTTAGGGTGCACCGATAGCTTGGTTAAGTACTTTACCTTCTGTTCTGCGATCGCTTCTTTGACTGGTAGAATGTTTAAGTCGCGGTGTATGTTTTCGTTGCGAACGTACCACGGTGCCCCGGTGATTGTTCTCAAGATCTTCGACTGAACTCTTTGAATTATGTCAATGTTGCTATTGCTGGCGTTCCCCATAACTGGGAGCCGTACATCCATATAGGTTTTAGTACCGAGTTGTACAGCAGGACTTTATATTCAAGGCTAAGAGGTGACCGAGCGTTGATAAACCAATGAAGCCTGCTGGCTTTTAGCTTTAGGTGTGTTTTTTTGGCTTCAATGTGCCGGCACCATGTGAGTCTTCTGTCGAGATGTATTCCTAGGTATGTTACTTCGTTTGCTTGTGGGAGTAGAGTGTTGTTTAATGTTATCGGCGGGCAGTTTTGCCTGTTCAGAGTGAGCGTAACATGCTTGCATTTTAGTTCGTTCACTTTAATTCGCCAGTCTGACAGCCATTTTTCGACATCGACCATATGATGAGCTAGATGCGCAGTTGCTTGAATCGGGCATTTTGAGCGGCTAAGAATAGCTGTGATATATCACCTCACGACAAATTTTCTGTCGTGAAGGTAAGACTCCAAAATCTTGTGGGTGCTGTAGGGGAGCATTGTCTTGATCTTGTACATTAGACCTTCCAGCCAGACTCTATCGAATGCTTGGAAGACATCTAAAAATATGGCAGTACAGTACTCTCATTTTTCGAACGCGTTCCGAATTTCGGATGTTATCCGGTTGACCTGCTCAATTGTTCCATGCTTTTCACGAAACCCAAATTGGTGTGACGGGATTCCTTCCTGGATTCTCAGGTATGTGTTTATCCGAGTCATTATGCATTTTTCAAAGAGTTTAGATAGGCAAGAGAGTAGGCTTATAGGTCTATACGACGTGGGGATAGTGTGGTCTTTTCCCGGCTTTGCTATCATTATTATAATTGACTTTTTCCATCTCACTGGAAAGTGGCCAAGTTTTGTGATGGCATTAAATAGCTGGGTGAGGTGCAAACGGCACAGTATGGGAGCTCAATGATCATTTTGGGAGTTATGAGGTCGCAGCCCGGGGATTTTTTCGGATTCAGTTGTCGTTTGATGATGTTAACGATTTCGTTTGGGCGAAACTCAATCGGCTCATGTTGAGGCTGGGGCTCATCTGATAGAGTCGGCAAAGTAAACGCATTGGTGGCAGGATTTGGTTGGAAGACATTTTTAAGGTGTTTGGCAAACGTACTGGCTCTGTCTGCGTCGCTGCGAGCCCACCCGCCTGTGGAATTTCTAATAGGCATCACGGTTTCTTTCGGTGAGCTCAGAGTTGGGTGAGCTCTCCATAGTGGGTGTTTCGTACTGTTAGTTGACAATTGCTCTATGTAGCGGTGGTGGACATACGTTTCTTCTTTCTGTAGAGCTTGATCAAGTTGACGTGAGGCATGTTTGAAGCGTTGCTTAGCAGATGGCGATCTGTGACATTGCCATTCTCGACGTAAGCGTCGCTTTTCGAGGACGAGCTGTTCGATTTGTAGATTTGTCTTCTTTTGATTGCGTTGTGTATTTATAATTTGAGGTGTTGAAACTAGAGCTGCAGAGACGAGTACAGACTCCAGCGAATTAACAAAACTGTCTACGTTGGCTTCGTCGCTGAGGTGAGGACTCAGCTCAATGTGTGAGGTGATGTACTTTCTGTACTTAACCCAATTGGTTTTATGTGAGGTCAGATTTGATGATGGATCCCATGTTCCTGGGTGTTGGAGTAGAGTAAAAAGGACAGGCGAGTGATCAGATGAAAGATCCGAAAGGCATTCGGCGCATATCAGATTTTTAGGAATGTTTTTGGTAATCGCAAAGTCAATTAAATCGGGAAGTTTCTTTGGGTCTGCCGGCCAGTATGTTGGTGTGCCAGAAGAAGCATAGTCTAGCTTGTTCTTAGCTTTGATAATTGCATTATAGAGCTGCTTTCCTTTTGGGGTCACAAGACGAGATCCCCAGTGTGTGTGCTTGGCATTGTAGTCTCCTGCTGCTATGAAGTGGTCTCCGAGTGAGTTGAAAAACTGCATAAACTCATCTTCGGCTATGGTGAAGCGTGGGTGGCAGTATACGGCAGCTAGAGTTAATTGCTTGCCAGTATTTAGGTGTATATTTATTGATGTGGCCTGTAGGTAGTTTTTTGCAAATTTCGTATGATAATGGTGCTTGATACGGCTTCTGATTAATAGGATATAGCACAAAACTTCGTCATCCAATCCTAATGAAATTTGGTAGGTTGGATCAATTGACCAAAAGTACAATCTGTACTACGTTTCAGCTTTTATCAGCTTATTTATCTTTTATTATCTTCAAAAACACGAAATAGGATAGGATATAAGATATAGTCGGCCGATCCGGGTCGCTCCGACTTATATACTGCGTGCAAAGAAAAGAAGGGTGTGTGCAAAGTTTCAAGACGATAGCTTTAAAATTGGGAGACTAGTTCGCGTAGAAACTGACAGACAGACGGACATGCTCATATCAACTCAGGAGGTGTTCCTGATAAAGAATTTATATACTTTATAGGGTCCGAGATGTCTCCTTCACTGCGTTGTACACTTTTGGACAAAATTGTAATATCCTCTGCAAGGGTATAAAAATGCCTGAAGACGATTTATTAAAGCATTGTAAGGACCAGAGAACGGCACGGGTGACACTTTTCGACACCCTATGCATACCCATAAAAATTTGTGTGCGAGTACCACTCGCCACACAAAACAAAAAAGGCAATAACGACACACACAATTTTTGGATGAGTACAAAGTGTCTATTGCCTTTCTTGCACCCATGATTTTGTGCTTATTGCCTTTCTCGCACCCATGATTTTGTGCCTATTGCCTTTCTTGCACTCATGATGTTGTGCCTATGTGTCTTGTTGTTCGGATCATACCAGCCACCCTAAAAAAAAAGTGGAAAGAGAAAAATGATCGTTGAAGATTTTGTCCTTTTCCTTTTCTTTCCTTTCTGTCCTTTTCTAACTACCTAAGCGTCTAGACTTCGTGCACGGGTACCTAGAACATACAAAAGTAAAAACAACAAAACCCTTTCCTACGATCGTTTTATGATCTTTTTTTGTACCTTTCCTTTCCGTTCCACCCATCCGTTTTTTATGTGTGCCTGCGATCCACCCATCCGTTTTTTGTGTGTGCCTGCGATCCACCCATCCGTTTTTTGTTTGTGCCTGCGATCCACCCACAAGAAACTTACTGGGTAAAAAAAGGCAAGCACCCGAAATCATGGGTGTTTCCAGACACCCGAAGTTTCGTGCATGGTAAATACTCATGCACAAAACTTCGTGCATGCAAGACACCCGAGTGCCTAAAATACCCGGTGTTTTTCGTGTGCACTCATTGTTCTCTGGTAAGGACCTTGACTTGGCGCTACGTTACGAGAACGAAAAGGACCTGTATGGTGCTAAGTTTTTTTGGAACTTATAATTTTCCGGCATTTCATTACTGATGAAATGCAAAACGCTATTCACGTTCTTAGATATCTCCGTTCTTAATGCAGTCGTTTCCCGAACACTATTATTGGATATCGTATAAAAATAGAATCT
Source organism: Drosophila parabipectinata (assembly GCA_018153455.1). Classification (NCBI taxonomy): domain Eukaryota; kingdom Metazoa; phylum Arthropoda; class Insecta; order Diptera; family Drosophilidae; genus Drosophila; species Drosophila parabipectinata. The sequence goes on along the minus strand of JAECYA010000357.1, from coordinate 684,911 downwards.
AACACGAAAGTTGCGTCGTTCCCGATCGTTCAGTTATATGGCAGCTATAGGATATAGTTGGCTGATCCTTATGAAATTTGGCGTGTCGCATTAATTTTTCAAATATAACTCTCGTGTAAAATTTAAACTCTCAAACTCTAAAAACCTCAAAGTTATACCATTTCCGATCAATCAGTTATATGGCAGCTATAGGAAATAATCGTCCGATCCCGGCCGTTCCGACTTATATACTGCATGCAGGAATGAAGGGTATGTGCAAAGTTTCAAGTCGATAGATTTAAAACTGAGAGAATAGTTTGCGTAGAAACAGACAGACGGACAGACAAACGGACATGCTCATATCAACTCAGAAGGTGATCCTGATCAAGAATATATATACTTTATAGGGTCGGAGATGTCTCCTTCACTGCGTTGCACACTTTTGGACAAAATTATAATACCCTCTACAAGGGTATAATAATAATAATAAGACTCCAAGTTGATTTAATGATACTTAAAATTGGTTTTAAAGTGAGCGCAAGAATCCATAACAAAAACAGAGCTGAAGAGTAAATATAGTAGAATATATTTTTGATCTCTTTGTTCTCACACTGGTTCGATTTGAACGTTTCAAACTTTCGATCAAATCATTCCAAAGGTGTTACGTTCTAAAAATATAATTCTCACTTTCCCTTTCTCATCTGCCAGCCGTTTGTCGTGGAACCCGCTCTCAAATGTCACATAAGCCAAGCACTCTACCCTTCGGCTATCCCACATTCGTTGTCGCGCGAAAAATTTCTTAAACTTAACTTGTAGCGCTGTGGAACTCGCACGTTCCAGCGGTATAACTTACCAGGGGAAATAACTTACAAACTTATTCTTATGACTTAAATGTTTTTTATTATGCAGTTAATATGGTGCATAGCCTAGTATATATATGTATAAACAATTAGGTGAGTATACATCAGTGGTCGGCACGGCCCTATCCCGAGGGCATAGGAAATTTCTCTGTCCGAGCTCTGCCACACACACAGTATTAATGTGTGAAACGTCATGTTTACAGCCTACTCTCTGCTATTCGTTACTAATAATAATGCGCTAAAATCAAATCAATGTATTAGGGTGCCGACCACTGGTCAGTAAGTAAATATAAATTGATTTGTATAATAATGTAGTAGTTGGTTATCCCTCGCTGCAGTCGGTGATGCCGCAGATGTAGGAGGTACGTGTTCAGATAATTACCCCTTGCGGTTGCAGGGGGGGTGTTGCCACTCCTTATAGGCAGTGGTTGGGATCCCTGGCGGTTGCTGGGGGGAGATCCTTCCTGTGACAGGAGTTATGATGGGAGCACTTGCCCCGTTGTCACGGCCCTTAAGGCGCGGTGACCAATTCTACAAATGAATTTACAAATTAACGGCAGTGCCGGAGATTGGTTTTATGCTCTTTATTGTATGAGACTCTGACACAAACTGAAACTTAAAGCTAACAAAAAGTATTTCATAGCGGCCACGCAAATGTGCAGTGCTTGCCGCTATGCATGGGCTTCCGGCCAGACGCTATGTCAGCAGTTTGGCCAGAGCGAGCTCTTAAATAATCGGACATTGCCGCTGCTTGGTTAACTTCAGTTAACTACTCCCCCCTCAAGAATGAGGCCGCCCTCGGCCGACCCTATTTGGGCAATCATCTGCTTCAGCTGGGCCGCGGTTTTTCGGGCCTGAGTGACTCGCCGATAGGTCAAGCCGATGCAAATTAAAGCGCAGCATATTGCTCCCGCTATGAACACCAACTGATGTAGTCGCTGGTGATTAATCTCCTTCCCGAACTCTTTGATGTGCTCCAGATTACGTTCACTCAGTCGGTGAAGGTATGGAAGGCTAAGAACGTCACGTTCCATGGTGATGTTCAGGGAAGGTGAGCTGGCCACTCCTGGAGCCCTCTTCTGGGCTGTGTCATGATTGACCAATCGGGTTTCGTTGACCATGGCACTCTTTTCAAACGTGATGAGATATGTGCCTTTTATATGGGCACAGGTGCCATTGTCCACACACACGTGAGCCGAGCGATCATTCACAATTACTATTCCTTCATCAACATAAGTGATGGGATGTAAATCGCTTTGCTGGATCTCGCAATGCGCCGTGCCTCCAGCGTGAAGCTCTTGGGCGCATGATCTTCTGCGAGCCAATCGGCAAAATGTAGCTCCTGATGTCGGGGGAGCACTTTTCCACGGTGTGGATCTCACTGTTGCATTCGGCAATGACGTTATCTTCCAGCCTGAGCATGGTGTCGTGATGTGACACTGGGAAAACGGTAATCTTGCTGCAGGCCGACTTTATCTTTGGAAACTTAATAATAAAATGTAATATGTTATCGGACTGTAAGATCTTAACGGACGATACGGAGAAAACATCCCTAATCGCGGTCTCGGTGGGCTCTTCCATCCACACACCTTCCAGGTCTGCATGATCTAGGATGCTGGGGCTAACAATATTAACTTTGGCAAGTGCCACTGCTAGCATCAAACCCTGTAGCTCCATTGCTATCATCCTATTTCGAGTTAAAAGCATCTCGAATAGGTGCCCAGTATCTCGCCTTTTGCTGACCTCAGAAGTTGGTTGACGGTAGCGGAAATTTTATTGATTTGAATTTGTACTTTGTTGTTAATATTAATCGGCCTATTTTTTGCATTTGTTAATTGGAATTGATTAAATTTAATTTTTTAAAAATCTTCTGCGTCCGGCGTTCCTGCCACCACCTTTAGCGCAGTCCCTAAGAAGTCTAAACTTCTTGCTACTCTATGATGAACGCTCAAAGAGTCGAGCATGTCGCGTAGGTGGGCGACGTCAACAACCAGGAGTTTCTGCATGTGGGATTGCGGGAACATGACGGTCATCCCATTAGTTTCTTCGATGACGCGCCTATATTCCGAGAGATTTGCTGAGTGCTTTACAAAGGCCAATTCCTCCCATATCAGGATTCGCCCATCAACGATGGGAATGTATTTGGCTTTGGAATAGTCCGTGACGCGTGCCGAAGTTGTGGCCAAAAGGAGAATCAGGGATATGGTTGAAAACCTGTAATTTTGATGTGTTATGCATTTTGTTGAAGTTGGGAAGCCCACCACCAAAGCATGATTAAAATAATAAAGGGCGCAAAACTTATGCCTAGTGGCTAGAAAAAAGATAATGAAAAGTGAGATTATCAGGCGAGCGATAACATGGTCGCGCTCGGCCTACCTAAGGTTGTCTTTGTGGACCACCCTCCCCTTAATGAGGACTGTGGTCCCCATGTCCGCGTCAACGGTTTTCTCTTCACATAATGGTGAGAGTTTGTTGCCTAGGCGTCTGTTGGACTTCACTAGGACTTTCTCGCCAACCTCGAATACTCTATTTTGGCGGGAAGCGTTTTCTCTGTCCCGGAGCTTGTCTTGGGCGAGTTTAATTTTATCTTGAATTTCATATTGTGGCTCACCTGATTGTGCCTGAACCACGTCAGCTGGTCTCTTGTCGATGACCGAGTGGATGGACTTGTTATATCTGGCAGTGGCCAGAAGTATCAGCTCTACGGTATCGCTGATGCCTTTATCGATTTTAAGACATCTAGCAAGCTCTACCAAAGTGCTGTGGAAACGCTCCACTTGTCCATTGGAGACACTGTGTAGGGGCGGAGCATTTGAGATGCTAACGCCGAAATGGTTTTCCAGCATGGTCACGATGGTGTGCGAGTTCAACGATGGTTCGTTGTCGCAATATACGACCTTGGCCTTAGGGAAAATATTCATCAGCTGTAGTAATGCTGGTTTGAGATCCTCTATGGTCCTAGAGGGAATTGGTTGGACTACGGCAAATTTCGAGAACTTGTCGATGCACGTAAGGAAATATTTTTTATCCGTGGAGAAGATGTCTATGTGCAGCATTTCTCCTACTTGAGATGGGATTGGGGTTTCGCCAAGCTCTTGTTTCTTCGGATGCCTGTCGTATTTTGCCTTGGCGCAAGTTTGCACGAAATGACTATTTCGTTCGCTAGCTTGGCCATTTTCGGGAAGTAGTACTCGGAGAGTAGCTGCTTCACGTTTTCTTGGGCAGATCTGTGAGCTCTGTTGTGCTCGACAGTAAGAATTTCTCGCCTTTCATCAACTGCAAAAATGTCCGTTACTCGGTTTTTGCAGTGCCAGAATCTGGTGGCAGGGAATAGTCGGATTAGTTTGTCCTGTATCACTGCTAGCGTATGCAGATCGCAATGAATGGCGTTTACGCCTTGAGGAACTATTATGGTTGCGAGCTCCTCCAGCAATGACTCCTCGTGAGTGAAGTCAATAATATGCCGTCTCTTGTTTCCAAAGAGAACGAAGTTCCGCTTTGACGGAGAGCGTGCTTCCTCCAGAATTATCTGGTTTTGAAAGCAATTGAGGGGCTTGTCCGTGGATTGAATTGTGTGGGTAAGCGACAGCTCACTGTGAGTTGTGGCCGCGCTTGAGAATGCCTCTTCTTCTTCTACAACGTTGAGTTGTTGCCTAGAGAGGGCATCTGCAACTAGGTTGGCCTTGCCAGGCATGTAATGGACTTTGGCACCACACTCATCGATGCGTTCTTTCCATCTTTTAATTTTTGTATTCGGATTGGAATCCGATACCGCGTAGGTCAGCGGTTGGTGGTCAGTGTAGATGTTTAAATCTTTGACCCCATAAAGGTAGTGGCGCAGGTTCTGTAGCGCCCAAACTATAGCTAACAGCTCCCTTTCGTTGGTAGCGTAGTTAATCTCTCTGTCCTTTAAGGTCCTAGAGATCATAGTGATGGGACGCCCCTCTTGTGAAAGCACCGCGCCAATGCCATATGCTGAGGCATCTGTCGTTAGATCAAACGCCTTTTTATAGTCGGGGTATCTGAGAATGACATCCTCAGAGGCCAGGATGTTACATAGCTTTTCAAAAGCTTGCCGTTGCGGCTCGGTAAACTGTACCTGGATGCTTCTGGATCTGTGTCTGCTAACATTTCCGAGCTCCCCTTTTATAATGCTCGAAATGGGCTTAGCTATTGATGCAAAATCTTTAATAAAGCATCTATAATAGCCAGCCAAGCCCATGAATGATCTTACTTCGAAAACGTTTTTGGGCTCAGGGAATTCTTTAATGGCCCTGACCTTTTCCGGGTCTGTCGTGGTCCCCTCGTTGGTGACTACAAACCCCAAAAATTTTACGCTTTTTTTGAAGAAGACCGATTTCTGCGCTGACACTCTCATGTTAGCGTCGTGTAGGCTCTTTAGAACCCACTCCACGTGTCGTATGTGGGCGTTTTCGTCCTCTGAGAAGACGATAACATCATCGACATAGACGTAGCAAAATTTGCCAATCTGTTCTCGCAGTACGTCGTCGATGGTTCTTTGGAAGATGCTGGCAGCATTTCTTAACCCAAATGGCAATCGACGGAACTCGTATTTTCCCCCGTTTACGGAAAAGGAAGTTTTCTCACGGTCACGTTCTGCCAGAATAATTTGGTGGTAGCCGGACTTTAAATCGAGCGTTGTAAAGTATTTGGCTTTGGCTAAATTCCCTAGTATCATAGAGATAATTGGCATAGGGTAACGATCCGGTATTGTCCTTTCGTTCAATTTTCGAAAGTCTAATACTAACCGCATTTTACGGTTTCCATCTTCGTCGGTGCCCTTTTTGTCTACTACCCATATTGGGTTATTGTAGGGGGATCTCGACTTCTGGATTATGCCGTTTTTTAGAAGGTCTTGAATTTCGTCATTGACGAAATCTGCCGCTCCCATCGGATACGGATAGGGTCTGGCATAAATGGGCTCCTCATCAACTGTCCTGATGGTGGCTACCACAGACGTGTTGTAAGGTAACGCCTCATTTGGGCTTGCGAAGGCGTTTTTCCTGTCGCCTAGCATTTTTGAGAATGCTCTTCTGACCAAAGGTGGTGCGCTAGAGCAGCCCACCTCAGTGAAATTTACATTGGGACATGATTGGAACTCTAGCTTTTCCGTCTCGGTGCCCCATCTGAGGTGCCCGGAGGCTAGGTTAAGAGATGCCCCTGCTTGTTTTAGCAGGTCAAGTCCGATGATGGCATCAAAGGAGGATAAATCTGGTAGAATAAAGAACGTAGCCTTCAAGTTAAACATGGAAACAAAGCATTTTTTTGTTATTGTGGTGACGCCATGGATGGAATGTACCGAGAATGGCGAATCTACTGGGCGGACGCCTTTCAACCCTTCGTATGGACGGATGAAATTTTTTGACGCGCCCGTGTCTATTAAAAGCTTCATTTCTACACCTGCTACTCTTCGTCTGATGACGGGTAGCAGGGACTTCCCTAAAAAATTTATGACATCCGAATCGTAATCATTAATAGCGTCGTCGTCAATTTCCTGGGCCGCGCTTGAAGCTGCGGCGGCATATTTGTTCCCAGTTTCGCTCGCGCTCTGCGCGACGTGATTAACCCTTTGCCTTTTGTGTGGGGCAGATCGATCGGACTCAGCCGGCTTCCTGTTTTGGTACGCCGGGGCCTGGGATGGCCTAAGCATTTTGGACAGCGATGGGTCGATGTCCATGGGTTCAGGAGCGCCTCCACTGTGTGGGGCGGAGTGTACTTGCGCCTTGTGTTGTTTGACGTAGTACGGATTTTTTCCAGCATTTGTTTGTGCATTTGCCTGCGCAGAGGCCTGTTGGTACTCTTGCGCTTTTGGGTGCTGCTTCCTATCTTTATCCTCTTGGCTTTTGGCAAAAGAAGCCGCGAAGGAGTATCATTCGTGGTTGGATTCCACCTCTTGTGCCAAAGCGAGAGCTGAAGCCATATCTTTCGGTTTTGCCGAGAAAAGGACATCCGTGAGGCTGCGCTTAAGCCCCGAGATAAATACTCGGAGTGCGTCATCCCGGAATTTGTCACACAAAACTTTTGCCGCCGAGGCTTCGTACGACATGGTAGCTTTGTTGGTGAGCAAGATGAGTTTTTTCTCGACCTCGTCATAGTATTGGAGAAGGGTCATATTTCCCTGCCTAAGAGTACCCATTTCCTGCTCGATAACGTGCATCTGCCGCTTATCATTGTACGTAAAATCGAGTCGATTTATAATCGCGTCGAAATTTAGTACAGTGACAAACGAAAACAGTACGACATCGGCAGGGCCCCTTATTTTATTCCTAATAATAATAACCGCCTGATAATGGCGCGAGCTATGTTCGTAATTTCTGAAAATGTAATATGCGGCTACTGCCGCTTGTCTCCAGGAGACGTATGCTTCCTGTGCTCCCGAAAATTCGGGGAGGGACTTGACGGCGTCTAGGGGCTCGTCACACTTAATGTCGTTCCTAATTTCTATAGGCTCATATTTTTTTATTTGGGGAGCCTCCGCTTGGGCGGGAGCGATTTGTCTTTCGTTGACCTGTTCGGTCAGACGGCGCATATAGCCAGGCGCATTTCGTTTTCTCTACGCTGGTGTTCGATGTTGGCTTCTTGAACAGCATGTTGAACGGCCGCCTGTATGGTGGCTGTCATCTGTTCCATGCTGAAAGCCATGTTCGCGAGTATGGGAGCGCTAGCGTTAACGCTTTTAGGGGTGGAAGATCTGGCCGGCCCTTCGGTGTCCGACTCAGAATCGCTAGAGAGTTGTCTTATGTTTCTATATTGTTGAAACGGATTGCTCATGTGGAGCTGCGGCTATAAAGTCGCCCGAAAGAAAAATATTTATGTATGAATTATGTGCCGATGGAGGCGATTGGACTGGTGAAGGGGCCGCGGGGGCTGAGCTGCCGCTTTAGTTATGTGTGCGGCCTCGTCAAGTTGCGCTACTGCTGTGTCAAGTAGCGGTAAGGTGAGGGGTGCGCGGGGACTGAGCCGCCGCTTATGCAAACAGAGAAAAAAAAAACAACAAAAACAACAAAGTGCCACACTGCATGCGCGGCCGTATCGTGTTCTCGAAAGTGGAGTGGGGAAACAAAACGGAAAAGAAAAATAAATAACCAAAATTGCGCGGCTAATACCAAGAATTCTTATGTAACAAAAAAGACATAAAAAAACTGAATTAAATACACGCGATTATATAAATTATTTCCGATTGAAATTTAAAATTTTCTGCCAGCGATTTTTTGGTTTTGGTTAGGAATTTTTATTCCGCACTTTTTGTGTTATATAGAATATTCATTTATTTATTCACAAAAACAGAAATGCAAACAATATTGGGACAATAATTGGTTCACAAATGAAATGGTTTAAATATTTTATAATAGGTAAAAAATGTTAATGCTAAACCGTCAGCCAACTAATAAAGATTATTTAAAAATTTTTTTTTTTTTTTTTAATTTTATGGGGCTGCAGTTTTTTATTAGCGTAAGGCACAATATTTTACTATTCTTGTCTTTCTTTCTTTTTTTTTTTTATTTTTTAATACACAAAGAAAAATTCATGCAGACTTAGAAAACTGTGTAAATAAAAGTGCTCACTTACATGGTTCTTTTACGATGGGCGCCAGTAAATATAAATTGATTTGTATAATAATGTAGTAGTTGGTTATCCCTCGCTGCAGTCGGTGATGCCGCAGATGTAGGAGGTACGTGTTCAGATAATTACCCCTTGCGGTTGCAGGGGGGGTGTTGCCACTCCTTATAGGCAGTGGTTGGGATCCCTGGCGGTTGCCGGGGGGAGATCCTTCCTGTGACAGGAGTTATGATGGGAGCACTTGCCCCGGTGACCAATTCAACAAATGAATTTACTAATTAACGGCAGTGCCGGAGATTGGTTTTATGCTCTTTATTGCATGAGACTCTGACACAAACTGAAACTTAAAGCTAACAAAAAGTATTTCATAGCGGCCACGCAAATGTGCAGTGCTTGCCGCTATGCATGGGCTTCCGGCCAGACGCTATGTCAGCAGTTTGGCCAGAGCGAGCTCTTAAATAATCGGACATTGCCGCTGCTTAGTTAACTTCAGTTAACTTACATACATATATGGGACTATGCCTAAATACTATGCCTATTTACTGTATACTATGTAAATACTGTTATGCCTATATGGCTATATACATATTATACGCATACACTGCCGCTCAATTGAATAGGTTCAAATAAATCCGCTTGCATTTTCAAGATTTGCTTATCACATATTGATCGTAGCCATGTTTTTTTAAATACATTTAAACTTAAAATTTGTATTAATCAGTGTGTGCTAGTAAAGAACCCTTTGCGAATTACCATTTCTTTACATATTCTGTTTTGCTATTGCTTCCGCTAATTTCTGTGATTCTAAGATTTTTAGTTTGCAATTAAACTTGGCGGCTTAGGAACACATATAAGGACATATAAGGATGTTTTTGGTTCGGCGTATTTCGCTTCCGTTTTAATTTACCTTGTAAATTAATATACCTTGTTTGGTATTTGCGGTTTGGGTTGTACTGTTTTATTTTAATGAAATACATGTTTCTGTGTTTATTGGTGCAGAGGACGTTGTTAGTAAAGTTATAGAGGAGTCATATCTGTACAAAGATAAAAAACTGTGGTTAAAATTTCTGTGTTTTTATTGTTCTAATTTTGTATATTGATGTTGAGGTGAGTGATAGGGTTAAGAGAATGTTTTCTTAATCAATATCACCTCCTATCAACTCAATATAACTGATTGAACGGAAATAACATAAATTTTGTTCTTTTTTAGACTTCAAGAGTTGGTATATGGATTTCTATGGATTCTATTTTTTGCTAATTGATCCGACTTACCAAATTTCCGAATACAAATTCGTATTATGAAAAAAAAAACATACTGACCACTGAGCATAGGCAGCATAGGGAGGACACCAATTTTTTAAGATTAGTTCCTCATAAACACAATATTCACATTTTGAATCTAGGCCACTATGCTTAAAACGTCATCTAAGTCAGAAAAAGGTAACACATACTAAAAAGTCAAACAAACACGATTCCCATTCTATTCAAGAAATTTTCACAATACAGATATTTCCCACACGGTAAAACACAAAAACATTTTACTCATAATTTAGCTCCCCTCAAAAAAAAAAAAAAATAAACAATAAATAAAAATTAAAAAAAAAAAAACAGAAACAACGTAAATCTTTACCCACAACAAAATATTCAAAATTACCTTCAATGTGTGGATGAACAAAAAAGTCACTCTTTGCCACAACCAGAACTAAGGCCTTTGTAAGAAAAAAATTAGTAGCCGAAAATCGGATTATTTGAACTTCAGCACAAAAGAATTATTAGCAAGATTCTAAAAGGTACAGCTGGAGAAATTCATTTTTCCTAAGATGCATATTGAAATCCAGATTGCTTTAAACTTTGTCATATCGTATCTCTATAACAAATTGCCACGGAGACGGGTGAATATTTTTGGTGAGGAGTTGGAGAAGGCATTGGGAGAAAAATTCCTAGGACATTGGTACCCAGAAAAACCGTTTAAGGTAATACTTACCGCATGCATATGTACATTTAAGGTGTATGTGTAATCTGTTTTCTTTCAGGGATCTGCTTACCGCTGTTTAAAAACTGGCGATCCTATCGATTCTGTATTGGAACGAGCAGCTCGCGAAAGTGGAATACCTATTTGCGATGTGTTAGAAAACTTGCCAAGCGAGCTATCGGTTTGGGTAGATCCTGGTGAGGTGTCATTTCGCATTGGCGAGAAGGGAGCGGTTAAGGTAGGCTTTTGATAGATATTATAAGGATATTTTAAGGTATTAGGAAAAAAATATAAAATATTAAATACATTAAATTTAAGTCCAGAAAACTTTATAAGGGTTACAAATGAATCAATCATTCAGAAAAACCTTTCATATAATTTAGTCAAAAACTATAATCAGCCTATTGATAATGTAGAGTCATGCTCAAGCTCTATATTAAATTTTTAGCTTAGTCATGTACATATACAGTCAATTACAAAATAGCTGAGTCATATATGTACATATAATAGTCCATATAATAATGAATATATATATCCCTATGACACGCTCTAATAATGCCTTCGTCAAGCATGCGACTTATTTCTAGGTTTAAAAAATCGTTTACTGCTTGTGCGTATGGGTATTGTTTTGAGTAAAATGGTCTTTCGCCAAAAGTGTTTATTTCACTTTCGTATTTATTTCCGAACTTACTTATTTATTTCCTTTTTATACTCTTGCAGAGGGTATTATAGTTTTGGTCAAAAGTGTGCAGTGAAGTAGACATCTCCGACCCTATAAAGTATATATATTCTTGATCAGGATCACCTCCTGAGTTGATATGAGCATGTCCGTCTGTCTGTCCGTCTGTCCGTCTGTCTGTCGGACATTTTGCACACACCCTTCTTTCTTTTGCACGCAGTATATAAGTGGGAACGGCCGGGATCGGCCGACTATATTCTATAGCTGCCATATAACTGATTGATCGGAAATGGTATAACTTTGGTGTTTTTAGAGTGAGAGAGTTCAAATTTGACAAAAAAGCTATTTTTGGCAAAATATTACGACATGCCAAATTTCATTAGGATCGGCCGACTAGCTGCCATATAACTGAACGATCGGAAATGGTTTTTGGTAGAAATACCAACATTGGTATTGTTAAAGATAGAAATTTGGTACTTGTTTTAAATTTTGTATTATAATAAATTGGGTTATATTATCATATTCTCATAAGGATCGGCCAACTATATCCGATGTTTGCGATATATATCCGGTTTTAACTGCAAGGGTATATAAACTTCGGCTTCGCCCGAAGTTAGCTTTCTTTTCTTGTAATGTCTTTAATGTATTTAATATTTTTTGGTGTAGTTTTCTATATCTGTATTTTCTGCGATGTTATCGGAATTTTTTATGTTAAGAGTATTTTCTATTATGTTGTTTATATTTTCGTCTCGTGAAATGTTTATTTCGCTTTCGTCGGATTTCTTATCGACGGCACTTTTGAGGTTTGAGTGCCTTGAACTACTTGATTTATATCTGTCAGAAATATTTCTGAAGGTGCACTCGGTACCTAAATGGTCCAAACTGTTTGTGTCGAAATAAACATCGACGACGTGTTCAGGGTTCACATACCCCAAGCTTCCCATGCTAGTTTTATTTATTTTTAATATATTTGTATTGTTAAAATATCTGTCTAATATACATTTTTTAGTGGTAGTAGAGTTACTTCTTTGCTTAAATCTAATAAGTTAAATATTTCCTCATAATGTAACTTTTCACATTTTTCATTGTATTTTAATGTGTCGTTGCTCATTTTATATGGGTCCGACTGCTTTTATCTCCTTTTGGGTAATTATATCCAACTAGTAAGTCTCCAATTAATCCGACTATTTCGTGCCTGGCCAATATCTCTACCGAGGCCAGAAGTGCCTGAGCGATGCCCCTGTCTAGACGTGGAGTGCCAGGACGATCCCCCTGCCGAGAAGTGGAGTGCCCGACTGGTCTCCGGCCGATCTTCCTCCCAAGGCCTGGACAGCCCGAACGATCCCCCTGCCAAGACGTGAAGGGCGTCGTTGATCTTCTTTTTCTTCCTTCTTTCTTTTTTGATATAGTAGTAAATATAGTAGAATATATTTTTGATCTCTTTGCTCTCACACTGGTTCGATTTGAACGTTTTAAACTTTCGATCAAATCATTCCAAAGGTGTTACGTTCTAAAAATATAATTCTCACTTTCCCTTTCTCATCTGCCAGCCGTTTGTCGTGGAACCCGCTCTCAAATGTCACATAAGCCAAGCACTCTACCCTTCGGCTATCCCACATTCGTTGTCGCGCGAAAAATTTCTTAAACTTAACTTGTAGCGCTGTGGAACTCGCACGTTCCAGCGGTATAACTTACCAGGGGAAATAACTTACAAACTTATTCTTATGACTTAAATGTTTTTTATTATGCAGTTAATATGGTGCATAGCCTAGTATATATATGTATAAACAATTAGGTGAGTATACATCAGTGGTCGGCACGGCCCTATCCCGAGGGCATAGGAAATTTCTCTGTCCGAGCTCTGCCACACACACAGTATTAATGTGTGAAACGTCATGTTTACAGCCTACTCTCTGCTATTCGTTACTAATAATAATGCGCTAAAATCAAATCAATGTATTAGGGTGCCGACCACTGGTATACATACATATATGGGACTATGCCTAAATACTATGCCTATTTACTGTATACTATGTAAATACTGTTATGACTATATGGCTATATACATATTATACGCATACACTGCCGCTCAATTGAATAGGTTCAAATAAATCCGCTTGCATTTTCAAGATTTGCTTATCACATATTGATCGTAGCCATGTTTTTTTAAATACATTTAAACTTAAAATTTGTATTAATCAGTGTGTGCTAGTAAAGAACCCTTTGCGAATTACCATTTCTTTACATATTCTGTTTTGCTATTGCTTCCGCTAATTTCTGTGATTCTAAGATTTTTAGTTTGCAATTAAACTTGGCGGCTTAGGAACACATATAAGGACATATAAGGATGTTTTTGGTTCGGCGTATTTCGCTTCCGTTTTAATTTACCTTGTAAATTAATATACCTTGTTTGGTATTTGCGGTTTGGGTTGTACTGTTTTATTTTAATGAAATACATGTTTCTGTGTTTATTGGTGCAGAGGACGTTGTTAGTAAAGTTATAGAGGAGTCATATCTGTACAAAGATAAAAAACTGTGGTTAAAATTTCTGTGTTTTTATTGTTCTAATTTTGTATATTGATGTTGAGGTGAGTGATAGGGTTAAGAGAATGATTTCTTAATCAATATCACCTCCTATCAACTCAATATAACTACTGATTGAACGGAAATAACATAAATTTTGTTCTTTTTTAGACTTCAAGAGTTGGTATATGGATTTCTATGGATTCTATTTTTTGCTAATTGATCCGACTTACCAAATTTCCGAATACAAATTCGTATTATGAAAAAAAACATACTGACCACTGAGCATAGGCAGCATAGGGAGGACACCAATTTTTTAAGATTAGTTCCTCATAAACACAATATTCACATTTTGAATCTAGGCCACTATGCTTAAAACGTCATCTAAGTCAGAAAAAGGTAACACATACTAAAAAGTCAAACAAACACGATTTCATTAGGATCGGCCGACTAGCTGCCATATAACTGAACGATCGGAAATGGTTTTTGGTAGAAATACCAACTTTGTTATTGTTAAAGATAGAAGTTTGGGACTTGTTTTAAATTTTGTATTATAATAAATTGGGTTATATTATCATATTCTCATAAGGATCGGCCAACTATATCCGATGTTTGCGATATATATCCGGTTTTAACTGCAAGGGTATATAAACTTCGGCTTCGCCCGAAGTTAGCTTTCTTTTCTTGTAATGTCTTGTAATGTCTTTAATGTATTTAATATTTTTTGGTGTAGTTTTCTATATCTGTATTTTCTGCGATGTTATCGGAATTTTTTATGTTAAGAGTATTTTCTATTATGTTGTTTATATTTTCGTCTCGTGAAATGTTTATTTCGCTTTCGTCGGATTTCTTATCGACGGCACTTTTGAGGTTTGAGTGCCTTGAACTACTTGATTTATATCTGTCAGAAATATTTCTGAAGGTGCACTCGGTACCTAAATGGTCCAAACTGTTTGTGTCGAAATAAACATCGACGACGTGTTCAGGGTTCACATACCCCAAGCTTCCCATGCTAGTTTTATTTATTTTTAATATATTTGTATTGTTAAAATATCTGTCTAATATACATTTTTTTAGTGGTAGTAGAGTTACTTCTTTGCTTAAATCTAATAAGTTAAATATTTCCTCATAATGTAACTTTTCACATTTTTCATTGTATTTTAATGTGTCGTTGCTCATTTTATATGGGTCCGACTGCTTTTATCTCCTTTTGGGTAATTATATCCAACTAGTAAGTCTCCAATTAATCCGACTATTTCGTGCCTGGCCAATATCTCTACCGAGGCCAGAAGTGCCTGAGCGATGCCCCTGTCTAGACGTGGAGTGCCAGGACGATCCCCCTGCCGAGAAGTGGAGTGCCCGACTGGTCTCCGGCCGATCTTCCTCCCAAGGCCTGGACAGCCCGAACGATCCCCCCTGCCAAGACGTGAAGGGCGTCGTTGATCTTCTTTTTCTTCCTTCTTTCTTTTTTGATATAGTAGTAAATATAGTAGAATATATTTTTGATCTCTTTGCTCTCACACTGGTTCGATTTGAACGTTTTAAACTTTCGATCAAATCATTCCAAAGGTGTTACGTTCTAAAAATATAATTCTCACTTTCCCTTTCTCATCTGCCAGCCGTTTGTCGTGGAACCCGCTCTCAAATGTCACATAAGCCAAGCACTCTACCCTTCGGCTATCCCACATTCGTTGTCGCGCGAAAAATTTCTTAAACTTAACTTGTAGCGCTGTGGAACTCGCACGTTCCAGCGGTATAACTTACCAGGGGAAATAACTTACAAACTTATTCTTATGACTTAAATGTTTTTTATTATGCAGTTAATATGGTGCATAGCCTAGTATATATATGTATAAACAATTAGGTGAGTATACATCAGTGGTCGGCACGGCCCTATCCCGAGGGCATAGGAAATTTCTCTGTCCGAGCTCTGCCACACACACAGTATTAATGTGTGAAACGTCATGTTTACAGCCTACTCTCTGCTATTCGTTACTAATAATAATGCGCTAAAATCAAATCAATGTATTAGGGTGCCGACCACTGGTATACATACATATATGGGACTATGCCTAAATACTATGCCTATTTACTGTATACTATGTAAATACTGTTATGACTATATGGCTATATACATATTATACGCATACACTGCCGCTCAATTGAATAGGTTCAAATAAATCCGCTTGCATTTTCAAGATTTGCTTATCACATATTGATCGTAGCCATGTTTTTTTAAATACATTTAAACTTAAAATTTGTATTAATCAGTGTGTGCTAGTAAAGAACCCTTTGCGAATTACCATTTCTTTACATATTCTGTTTTGCTATTGCTTCCGCTAATTTCTGTGATTCTAAGATTTTTAGTTTGCAATTAAACTTGGCGGCTTAGGAACACATATAAGGACATATAAGGATGTTTTTGGTTCGGCGTATTTCGCTTCCGTTTTAATTTACCTTGTAAATTAATATACCTTGTTTGGTATTTGCGGTTTGGGTTGTACTGTTTTATTTTAATGAAATACATGTTTCTGTGTTTATTGGTGCAGAGGACGTTGTTAGTAAAGTTATAGAGGAGTCATATCTGTACAAAGATAAAAAACTGTGGTTAAAATTTCTGTGTTTTTATTGTTCTAATTTTGTATATTGATGTTGAGGTGAGTGATAGGGTTAAGAGAATGATTTCTTAATCAATATCACCTCCTATCAACTCAATATAACTACTGATTGAACGGAAATAACATAAATTTTGTTCTTTTTTAGACTTCAAGAGTTGGTATATGGATTTCTATGGATTCTATTTTTTGCTAATTGATCCGACTTACCAAATTTCCGAATACAAATTCGTATTATGAAAAAAAAACATACTGACCACTGAGCATAGGCAGCATAGGGAGGACACCAATTTTTTAAGATTAGTTCCTCATAAACACAATATTCACATTTTGAATCTAGGCCACTATGCTTAAAACGTCATCTAAGTCAGAAAAAGGTAACACATACTAAAAAGTCAAACAAACACGATTTCATTAGGATCGGCCGACTAGCTGCCATATAACTGAACGATCGGAAATGGTTTTTGGTAGAAATACCAACTTTGTTATTGTTAAAGATAGAAGTTTGGGACTTTTTTTAAATTTTAAATTGGGTTATATTATCATATTCTCATAAGGATCGGCCAACTATATCCGATGTTTGCGATATATATCCGGTTTTAACTGCAAGGGTATATAAACTTCGGCTTCGCCCGAAGTTAGCTTTCTTTTTCTTGTAATGTCTTGTAATGTCTTTAATGTATTTAATATTTTTTGGTGTAGTTTTCTATATCTGTATTTTCTGCGATGTTATCGGAATTTTTTATGTTAAGAGTATTTTCTATTATGTTGTTTATATTTTCGTCTCGTGAAATGTTTATTTCGCTTTCGTCGGATTTCTTATCGACGGCACTTTTGAGGTTTGAGTGCCTTGAACTACTTGATTTATATCTGTCAGAAATATTTCTGAAGGTGCACTCGGTACCTAAATGGTCCAAACTGTTTGTGTCGAAATAAACATCGACGACGTGTTCAGGGTTCACATACCCCAAGCTTCCCATGCTAGTTTTATTTATTTTTAATATATTTGTATTGTTAAAATATCTGTCTAATATACATTTTTTTAGTGGTAGTAGAGTTACTTCTTTGCTTAAATCTAATAAGTTAAATATTTCCTCATAATGTAACTTTTCACATTTTTCATTGTATTTTAATGTGTCGTTGCTCATTTTATATGGGTCCGACTGCTTTTATCTCCTTTTTGGGTAATTATATCCAACTAGTAAGTCTCCAATTAATCCGACTATTTCGTGCCTGGCCAATATCTCTACCGAGGCCAGAAGTGCCTGAGCGATGCCCCTGTCTAGACGTGGAGTGCCAGGACGATCCCCCTGCCGAGAAGTGGAGTGCCCGACTGGTCTCCGGCCGATCTTCCTCCCAAGGCCTGGACAGCCCGAACGATCCCCCTGCCAAGACGTGAAGGGCGTCGTTGATCTTATTTTTCTTCCTTCTTTCTTTTTTGATAGTTAGGTAGAGTTTTTATTATTTTTTAATAGTTTTTTGTAATTTTCTAATTTTTATTTTTTTGTTTGTTATTTTTGTTGCACTTATTCTTTCCCATATAGTTTTTTTTCAAGGAAAGGTTTATATTTTTAATGTTTTTTTGGGTAATTTACACATTTGGTTTTGCTTGATGTTTTTTTTTTAATATTCATGTAGTATTTTATATTTGTACTGAGTATTTTTCTGTAGTGTGTATATATGGGGTTTTTTTTGTTTATCGTCTACTGGTACGTGATTATTATATTAGTTACATAGGAACCCTTATGGTTTCGGGTCTATAATTTTTTTTTTTAACTCGCGAATATCTTTTTTTGTTTCGATATTTTAATAGCGTGAGCCCACCGTTGGGCGCCAATTAACAACACAGTACCAGTTCCGATATATAAAAAAAATAACTTTAATAAAGGTTGGAGTTATAAGCACATAACTCCTTACATAACTTTTCCTCGTCTCGATTCAGACTCTCGCTGGCTTGAGCTATTTTCTTTTCTTATAGCCTCGGGATTGACACTATTCCAAGCTTTTGACTTAGCACTTTTACGAAGATGAATCCGAAGTCGTTTTCGATCTTGTTTCCCGAATTGAGATTGTTTCGAACACTTAAGAAGTTTGGATAGCAACCAAAATATTTAATAAGGGGAGCATATGGTTGGTTGGGGCGTATTAGATGGGCTGCTGTCAGAAAACTCGACTTTATCCGTTCTTTCTTGTTATACCCTTGCAGAGGGTATTTTAATTTTGGTCAAAAGTGTGCAACGCATTGAAGGGGACATCTCCGATCCTATAAAGTATATATATTCTTGATCAGGATCACCTCCTGAGTTGATCTATTGCACGCAGTATATAAGTCGGAACGGCCGGCATCGGCCGACTATATCCTATGCCATATAACTGATTGATCAGAAATGGTATAACTTTGATGTTTTTAGAGTAAGAGAGTTTTAGAGAGTAGAGTAAGAGAGAGAAATTTTACATGAGAGCAAAAGAATACGACATGCAAAATTTCATAAGGATCGGCCGACTATGTCTTATAACTGTCATATAACTGAACGATCGAAAAAGACCCAACTTTCGTGTTTTTAAAGATAGAAAGAAGCTGGAACTTGGTACAGATTATATTGTTGGTCAGTTAATCCAACCTACCAAATTTCATACCGATCGGCTGACTATATCTTATAGCTGCCGCATAACTGAACGATCGGAAATGGTATTTGGTAGATATACCAACATTGGTATTTTTGAAGATAGAAGCTTGGGACTTTTTTTAGATTTTATATTATAATAAATTGGGGGTATATTATCACATTCTCATCCTTATGCCAACTATATCAGATGTTTGCGATATATATCCGGTTGTAACTGCAAGGGTATATCAACTTCGGCTCCGCCCGCAGTTAGCTTTCCTTTCTTGTTATGAATAACTTCATATTTGAAGTGTTTAATGACATATAAAGCAAGAAATAAATTTTTATTAAATATGAAATATATACAGAAATTTATTCATAACAATGAAAATAAGTTATAATAATAATAAGAAATAACGGAATGAAATACTATTAATAAATTGTTTTTTAATGGATAGGACGTCGAAGATGTACTTAATTAAACATTGTCAGCAGTATAAACGAAATGAATTGTTCGGATACTAGGAATTTTTACTTTAAAATTTAATTATCGAACATTGAACTTCTTAGCTCTCTTTGCATTTTTTTCTTTTTATTGGAATAAAGAGATTTGGTAGAAAAATTGCAAGAATATTTTCTGTTTTCCTTGTGAAATAATTAAACATAAAATGCATTTAAATGAAGCTAAAAGTGAAAAAAGTTAACCTTATTCAGTTTTCAGGGATGTTTTTTCATAAAAAAGCTGAGGTATGCTAACATTTCTTTATGAAATTATACAAAAATGTATACGATGATTAGGACGATTTTTTTTTCGGTCGTGGTTGACCATTTGACGGATTTACAACTCCATTTAACTGCAAAGGTATTTTAAATTAAGCTCTGCCCGACCTAAGCTCTCAGTTTTAAAGCTATCGACTTGAAACTTTGCACACACCCTTGGGAACGGGAACGGCCGACTATATCCAATAGCTGTCATATGATTGATAGGTGCTACTGATTAATCGGAAATAACCCAAATTTCGTGTTTTTGAAGATAGAAAGCTGAAGATTCAGCTTATAGTACAGATTATATTTTTAATCAGTTAATCCGACCTACCAAATTCCATACCGATCCACAGTGGTCGATTTGGCCTCGCTAGCGGCATTTAATTATGATTTTCAAATTTAAATAAACGTTAATTTAAGTTTACTTATCGATAGTATACACCTTGATTAGATGCTAATTGATGTTTTCTAAGCTCATCAATAAGCTGATGATCAGCTGTGAACTGTCAAAGTCAACATATGTTTCAGCAGTTGATATTTACAATTTTGGCGCCCTTTTACTTATTGGTTGCATATTTGAATAAATAGTGCAACTTACGAATATTCCAGTGCAAGATTGGTTTTTAACAACTTTTAAGGTATGTGCCACATAGAAAATCTGTGCTTGTGACGTGTCAGTATATGTGTTACTTATAAATTGTAGTGGATTTGGTGTGTATTAACAATGAACAGAGCGTACACCAGTCTTTCGTGGAGTAGAACTTAACAAATTCACCTGCATTCACTCTGGTTGCAATTGTTTGTTAAAGTGTGAATTATTATCTGTCCGAAATGTCAAAATTAAGTGCGTAGTCCTGCGTATCTACAAGTTATCTTACTTTTTAGGAAGAATGTCAGTGTCGAACCGCGCACTTTTCCTAGTATGGCACGGCGAAGCGATCCCCACTAAAAAGTTCTTCGTAATGGAAAGCTTTGCATTAGGAGAAGTTTGCAAGAACAATGATTGCAACGAAAAGGAGCTTTCAGAAATTGCGAAAAAGGTTCGCAATTTCAATAGTAGGCTTGTCCAGAAGTGGAAGAAATGCGATCGAAATAAGGCAGCTTTTGAGAATAGTAACAAAGAATGGCTAGACACGCCTCTGGTGTTGATGGAAAGCTCATCATTTAGAAATGTTGGACGCCCAGAGAAAACTATTTCAGAGTGTTGCAGAAAAACTCAGATGAACAAACTATCATGCATTTCGGAGAAAGTCTCGACGGACCCATTGATGTTGGCTGCAAGTAGCAGCCTATATAAGGACGGAAGGCGCAATACATCAAAAATTGTGTCGAAGCTGAATGCTGACGAGGAGCTTACCGGGGAAATTAAAAACTATAAATAAGCCACGGAGCATGCCTTTTCAATTTTCAGACGAAAAAGCGCTGGCGCTATTTATTGATGTTGGACATACCAAGTACACATGGAATATATCAAAAAGAGCAGCAAAAGGCCAAAACGCCAATATTTATCCGTGCTACGACAAATTACTCTCCGCGAAGAAAAAATGCTATCCAAGTGACATCACAGTCACGGACTATTATGCTGAAGTGCCTCTGCAAAGTTTGGTGAACCATACTATAAAAAGGATCATGGATGCAAGCCCACAAACTTTTCAGATTGATAATAACAATATGATTAATTTGACAGCGGTTTACAAATGGGGTTGTGATGGCAGCAGCGGTCATTCAACTTATAGACAACCGTTTAATGATTGCGATGGTAATATGATAGACCAATATTTATTTGCAATTTGTATTGTACCATTGCAAGTGCAGAAAGGAAATTTAGTCCTATGGAAAAACAATCGACCTTCTTCTACGCGGTATTGTCGTCCAATCAAAATAATTTGCGAGAAAGAAACAACGGAGTTGACTCGAAGGGAAGTTGAAAAAATAAAAACACAAATATTAAATATTTTACCAACTTGTAATGGCTCCTTTACAATTCATCACCAATTCCATATGACCATGATTGATGGAAAAACTTTTAGCGTCATATCGGAAAGCTCTTCGCAATCATGCGGAATCTGTAGCGCAACACCAAAAAATATGAATGACTTAAAATTGATAAAAACGTTTTCAAAAAATACCAACCTTTTTGAATATGGGGTATCAAGTCTCCACGCATGGATTCGATTTTTTGAATGTGTTTTGCACATTTCATACAGAATGCCTATAAAAAAATGGCAAGTTCGAGGTGCTGATAAGGATATTGTTGAGCAAAATAAGAGAAGTATTCAGCAGAAGCTGAGAGATGAAATGAGTTTATTGGTGGACATACCAATCGCCGGTACTGGAAGTACAAACAATGGTTGTTCTGCGAGCATTGGCCTGTGGACATTATTTAAACTCGGATGCATTCGGATCGTACGCTATGGAAACTACAGAAATTTTTGTAAATGAATACCCCTGGTTTTACATGCCATCGTCTGTTCACAGAATCTTAATTCATGGAGCAGACATCATAAACAGTTCTTGTCTTCCAATTGGTATGATGTCAGAGGAAGCGCTTGAAGCAAGGAATAAAGATTATCGAAACATACGCGAGAATAATACAAGAAAAAATTCAAGAAAAAACACAATGGAGGACATAATGAATACCCTTTTTGTTTCTTCTGATCCTCTAATATCTTCAATGTCCAATGTCTCTTCAATGTCGTCATCGAAAAATATTATTATGGACAAAGAAGTTAAGAGCTTGCTTTCAGCAGAAAATCTTGACACCGATTTGTCTGACTCTGAAAGTCAAGATTCAGAATAATAATTTTTTTTTTTTTTTTTAATTTTTGTATATAATGTATATGTTTATTATTTATATATTTATAATAAACATATATTATTTTATTGTTTATTATATAAACAATAAATATATTATTTATATATTTATATTTCTTACTCTTTTTCTTTAGAATACAAAAATTTAATAAAAGTCTTTTTTTTAAATATAAAAAAAATTATTTTTAAAAAAAACACTATAAATTTCATTTTTGTCCACATAATGCAAAATTGAGTAACAAACCGAAAATAAAAAACCGATTGAAGATATCTCTTATATTTCAGAAGTTATTAATTTAATGCCGCTAGCGAGCCCGAATCGACCACTGTGCGATCCGTCGACTATATCTAATAGCTCCCATGTAACTGAGCGATCGGAAATGGTTTTTGGTAGAAATATTAACTTTGGTATTTTTGAAGAAAAAAGTTTAGGACTTTTTTTAGATTTTGTGTTATAATAAATTGGATTATATTATCAGATTCTTATAAGGATCGGCCAATTATATCCGATGTTTTCGATATATATCCGGTTTTAACTGAGTACTTTAACTGAGTACTTACCAACAATTTTCTGCGACCTGAAAATACAAAAATTTTAAAATCTTCCTAATGCATTTTTTTAAGTATACATTGTGTGCTGTAGTGTCTTTTGTTCTTCTCATTTACGCCTTCCATAATGTTGAGTTAATCGTAAATTTTAGGAGCAAAATGGCGTTTGGCGATCAGGGAGAGGTGCCGACTCAGATCAGTTCGGAATCGGATTCAGGTTGCGAGCACAATTCTGTCTCGACTCCTTCTTTAATTTACGCATCGCATCACGCCGTACGGTGGCAATCAGCTGGTGATCCGTCTGATCCGGGCCAAATTCTGGATTCCAAGGTCATATTCAGCACGATGTCGCCACGCCCACGCAACGCCCAGTCACTGGAGAGCAGATGTACTCGAGGTAAACAATCCTACCGATGCCGAGTCAGCAATGGGATCCATCCATTGAAGAAGTGTGGGCGCTTCCTACGCCTTAGTGTCGAGAAGCGGCTCCGAGCGGTTCTCGTGAACCGGTATTGCTCGAGCTGCCTGGCCCACGAGCACTCCGACGGATCCTGTCGGCGTGGGGACGGCTGTAAGTCGTGTGGTCAGGATCACCATACGCTGCTGAACCTCGTGGAGAAGCCGCGGGCTCGGCGCAAGGCACGTCAAGAGGAGCACCGGTCACGGAGCGCGGGAGACAGTACACGGAGTCGGCCGTCGTCCGCCACTGTTCGGCACTCACAAGCCGATCCACCATCGACTTCCCGGCGCTCGTCGGCAACTCCTCGGCATTCTTCCGCCACTGGCCGGCAGTCGTCAAGCGCTCCACTGCTTTTGTTCGCCACTCATCGGGTGCCGTCCACCGCTCGACCGCGATACCTTTTGGATATTTTCTACCAACAGTCCAGGCATTGTTCCGTCAATAGATAAGTACGAAATTTTTCCGTCTCCGTCTCTCTGCCGGTCTTCAGCAGTGGTCCGAACATTCAATTTCGTTCACACTGCTGCAAAATTTGTTTTTTTTTCCTACCATGTCAACTACAAGTCCGAGTTTTCCAACACCACGGCAGCTTGAGATTTTCTAAAAATCCTACAAAGTTTTCCATCCGTCTCCGTTTTGCCTCGCCATATTCCTGGCTGTTTTTGGCCTCTCCGTTATCCATTCGCTCGCCAACGGTCGAGGCACATGTGCATGCATACCCACATACATTGTTTTTTTGTGCAATTAATCCGCAAAAAAAAAAAATCCGCAAGCGAACAGTGAAAGTGTGTGGTGAAAAAAAATGGCATAAGCCGGTGTGAAGTGGTTCCGGTAATTTTCAAGTTCACTGAACAGTCCGCCGCTGTCGTAATATTTGTTTTTCTTCCCCAATTTTTTACACCACATAACTTTTCCGTTCCCCCAGTTACATATATTCGACGCTCCACTGTGCCAATATATGCCCATATTCTTTTACATATATCCGTACCTGCATGCATGTCCATATATTTCCAAATATTTTCTGCCTCCAATTTCAAGGAATATATAACCGATAAAATTTAACATATACAGTCCACTTATCGAAGTTCCACTGTGCCATCATATGCCCCACATGCCCTTTCCTTACTTGCATGTATGTCCATATATTTCCAAATATTTTCTGCCTCCAATTTCAGGAAATATATAACCGATAAAATTAAAAAAAAAATTTTAATTTCCTAAAACCAACAATTATATACCGCCATTTTGCTACAAATCCGTGATTGTGTCGTGTAAATTCTCGAACTAGCCGCCTTAGAAGCCGTGTTGTGTTTATTTTGGTGCTGGTTTTTTTTCTTTGGGGTACGTATAGGGTGCCGACGGCATAACCGGCTGCGTAACAACTAACTAAAAAAAAGAAGGAAATCAATTAATTAGAAATTTATATATTTAAAATTATATCCGCCACAATTTATTTAATTATTATTTTCGGTTCGAGCGAAGGGCCAGTATTTTTTATTCACCTTCCCGTCCACTCAATACTTAGAACCAAAATTTGGTAATAATTTAATTGTCAACCTTCTGTCTGAATAGGACGCGGTTTCAATTCCACCGTTCCAGCTTCGTGATAATTAACCTCAATTGATTAAAAATTAAGATTTTTATCTCCACCCTTCTGGCTCTGTGGAAGAAGGTGGAGAAAAGCTATAAGAGCTGCTCCGATTTGCTAGCCGTGTCAGACGACAATGAGGCCACCTCGACAGTGCTGGAATCGAAGTACAGCTACTGTTACTCCGTCTATTCGAGGTGTATTGCCCAGCTTCGGGAGAAAATTGCTTCCCAATCCACTCAGGCTTCCGTCAATGTACACACGCCCGCGTCTACAGACTGCCGGTTACCTCCGGTGGATACCGAGGTCTTCGCGGGTGATAATCTTCGGTGGCCCACCTTCAGAGACATGTTTAGGGCCATTTACATCCAAAACTCGCGGCTCACCCCGGTAGAGAAGTTGTTCCACTTACTGTCCAAAACAAGTGGTGACGCCAACGTCATTTTTTCTAAGGCTCCGCTTACCCATGAGGTAAGTCGCCGCGTGGCAAAGCCTCACATACCGCTTTGAGAACCGGCGGCTATTGGTCAACAGCCAGTTGAAGATCCTTTTCAACATTCAGGCTATTTCTCAAGAGTCCGGGGCCGCGCTGAAGGAGCTGCAAGCCACCATTCAGAGTTGTCTGACAGCCCTAGAAATGTCCTCCATTATTGTTGATGTTTGGGACTGTCTCCTGGTATTTATGATTTCGTCAAAGCTTCCCAAAGTCGCACGTTCTATGTGGGAGCAATCCGTACATAATAAGGCCGAGATTCCAACATGGAAGGAATTAGATAACTTCCTGACAGAGCGCCATCGCACTCTGGAGGCCATCGATGACGTAAGGCCTTGTGGCTCCGTGCAATTTCGCCAAGGTCGGGACTTCCTAGTGCCCCTGCTCGGAGGCTCACTTCATACGAGACTCGAGTGGTTCCGGGCCAAAAGGGCTGCGATCTCTTTTTGAGGAAGGACCACCCCATTCGCTTATGTCCGCGTTTCCTAGAAATGGATGTTAATGGGCGCTCTGACTACATAAGGAGGAAGCAGTTATGTTTAAACTGTTTTGCCCGAGGGCACCGGCAGCGAGACTGCACGAGCGCCCATACCTGCTTCACATGCCACAGTCGCCACCGCTCCAAGTCCGCCTACGCCAGCAAATGGCTCAGAGAATCAGTCGAATGTGTAGGTGTGCTTCGCACCGTCCAGGAACTGATATACTCAGGGTCCGAAGCGATTTTCATAACGGAACGACTGTTCAACCTTGTCAAGTTTCCCTTCAAGACGATTCATGCACAAGTTTCCGCCCCCTCCCCGCGCAGTCTACTAAAGTGTGCCATCTCTCCATTCGGTCGCCGTCTAGACCCGGGCTACAATTAGAGACTGCGGCTTACGTTCTTCCGCAGTTTGCAGGAAATCTGCCATCATATCCGATTTCGCGAGATCGTCTCAAGGGGCTGCCCGACATTCCCCTGGCCGCACCCCAACTTCTTTGAGAGCTCCCAAGTCGATGTGTTATTAGAAGCTGACATTCTTCCGTCCATTTTTCCTCGGTCAGGAGACCATTTTCGGATGGGTGCTGACAGGCCCATTATCTCCAGCCAACCCCCGCAGCGTGTCTGTTTTTTCCGCACGAGTTGCCCGCAGCCTCGGTGACTCACTGGATCAGGGAGAGGTGCCGACTCAGATCAGTTCGGAATCGGATTCAGGTTGCGAGCACAATTCTGTCTCGACTCCTTCTTTAATTTACGCATCGCATCACGCCGTACGGTGGCAATCAGCTGGTGATCCGTCTGATCCGGGCCAAATTCTGGATTCCAAGGTCATATTCAGCACGATGTCGCCACGCCCACGCAACGCCCAGTCACTGGAGAGCAGATGTACTCGAGGTAAACAATCCTACCGATGCCGAGTCAGCAATGGGATCCATCCATTGAAGAAGTGTGGGCGCTTCCTACGCCTTAGTGTCGAGAAGCGGCTCCGAGCGGTTCTCGTGAACCGGTATTGCTCGAGCTGCCTGGCCCACGAGCACTCCGACGGATCCTGTCGGCGTGGGGACGGCTGTAAGTCGTGTGGTCAGGATCACCATACGCTGCTGAACCTCGTGGAGAAGCCGCGGGCTCAGGCGCGGAAGGCACGTCAAGAGGGGTGTATTCGGCACTCACCGATCCACCATCGCCCCGCGCTCGTCGGCAACTCCTCGGCATTCTTCCGCCACTGGCCGGCAGTCGTCAAGCGCTCCACTGCTTTCGTTCGCCACTCATCGGGTGCCGTCCACCGCTCGACCGCGATACCTTTTGGATATTTTCTACCAACAGTCCAGGCATTGTTCCGTCAATAGATAAGTACGAAATTTTTCCGTCTCCGTCTCTTTGCCGGTCTTCAGCAGTGGTCCGAACATTCAATTTCGTACACACTGCTGCAAAATTTGTTTTTTTTTCCTACCATGTCAACTCTAAGTCCGAGTTTTCCAACACCACGGCAGCTTGAGATTTTCTAAAAATCCTACAAAGTTTTCCATCCGTCTCCGTTTTGCCTCGCCATATTCCTAGCTGTTTTTGGCCTCTCCGTTATCCATTCGCTCGCCAACGGTCGAGGCACATGTGCATGCATACACACATACATTGTTTTTTTGTGCAATTAATCCGCAAAAAAAAAAAATCCGCAAGTGAACAGTGAAAGTGTGTGGTAAAAAAAAATGGCATAATTAATATTGGCCAGCCAGTTCCGGTAATTTTCAAATTTACCGAACAGTCCGCCGCTGTAGTAATATTTTTGTTTTTCTTCCCCAATTTTTTACACCACATAACTTTTCCGTTCCCCCAGTTACATATATTCGACGCTCCACTGTGCCAATATATGCCCATATTCTTTTACATATATCCGTACCTGCATGCATGTCCATATATTTCCAAATATTTTCTGCCTCCAATTTCAAGGAATATATAACCGATAAAATTTAACATATACAGTCCACTTATCGAAGTTCCACTGTGCCATCATATGCCCCACATGCCCTTTCCTTACTTGCATGTATGTCCATATATTTCCAAATATTTTCTGCCTCCAATTTCAGGAAATATATAACTGATAAAATTAACAAAAAAATTTTAATTTCCTAAAACCAACAATTATATACCGCCATTTCACTACAAATCCGTGATTGTGTCGTGTAAATTCTCGAACTAGCCGCCTTAGAAGCCGTGTTGTGTTTATTTTGGTGCTGGTTTTTTTTCTTTGGGGTACGTATAGGGTGCCGACGGCATAACCGGCTGCGTAACAACTAACTTCAAAAAAAAAGGAAATCAATTAATTAGAAATTTATATATTTAAAATTATATCCGCCACAATTTATTTAATTATTATTTTCGGTTCGAGCGAAGGGCCAGTATTTTTTATTCACCTTCCCGTCCACTCAATACTTAGAACCAAAATTTGGTAATAATTTAATTGTCAACCTTCTGTCTGAATAGGACGCGGTTTCAATTCCACCGTTCCAGCTTCGTGATAATTAACCTCAATTGATTAAAAATTAAGATTTTTAACTCCACCCTTCTGGCTCTGTGGAAGAAGGTGGAGAAAAGCTATAAGAGCTGCTCCGATTTGCTAGCCGTGTCAGACGACAATGAGGCCACCTCGACAGTGCTGGAATCGAAGTACAGCTACTGTTACTCCGTCTATTCGAGGTGTATTGCCCAGCTGCGGGAGAAAATTGCTTCCCAATCCACTCAGGCTTCCGTCAATGTACACATGCCCGCGTTTACAGACTGCCGGTTACCTCCGGTGGATACCGAGGTCTTCGCGGGTGATAATCTTCGGTGGCCCACCTTCAGAGACATGTTTAGGGCCATTTACATCCAAAACTCGCGGCTCACCCCGGTAGAGAACGCCAACGTCATTTTTTCTAAGGCTCCGCTTACCCATGAGGTAAGTCGCCGCGTGGCAAAGCCTCACATACCGCTTTGAGAACCGGCGGCTATTGGTCAACAGCCAGTTGAAGATCCTTTTCAACATTCAGGCTATTTCTCAAGAGTCCGGGGCCGCGCTGAAGGAGCTGCAAGCCACCATTCAGAGTTGTCTGACAGCCCTAGAAATGTCCTTCATTATTGTTGAGGCTTGGGACTGTCTCCTGGTATTTATGATTTCGTCAAAGCTTCCCAAAGTCGCACGTTCTATGTGGGAGCAATCCGTACATAATAAGGCCGAGATTCCAACATGGAAGGAATTAGATAACTTCCTGACAGAGCGCCATCGCACTCTGGAGGCCATCGATGACGTAAGGCCTTGTGGCTCCGTGCAATTTCGCCAAGGTCGGGACTTCCTAGTGCCCCTGCTCGGAGGCTCACTTCATACGAGACTCGAGTGGTTCCGGGCCAAAAGGGCTGCGATCTCTTTTTGAGGAAGGACCACCCCATTCGCTTATGTCCGCGTTTCCTAGAAATGGATGTTAATGGGCGCTCTGACTACATAAGGAGGAAGCAGTTATGTTTAAACTGTTTTGCCCGAGGGCACCGGCAGCGAGACTGCACGAGCGCCCATACCTGCTTCACATGCCACAGTCGCCACCGCTCCAAGTCCGCCTACGCCAGCAAATGGCTCAGAGAATCAGTCGAATGTGTAGGTGTGCTTCGCACCGTCCAGGAACTGATATACTCAGGGTCCGAAGCGATTTTCATAACGGAACGACTGTTCAACCTTGTCAAGTTTCCCTTCAAGACGATTCATGCACAAGTTTCCGTCTACTAAAGTGTGCCATCTCTCCATTCGGTCGCCGTCTAGACCCGGGCTACAATTAGAGACTGCGGCTTACGTTCTTCCGCAGTTTGCAGGAAATCTGCCATCATATCCGATTTCGCGAGATCGTCTCAAGGGGCTGCCCGACATTCCCCTGGCCGCACCCCAACTTCTTTGAGAGCTCCCAAGTCGATGTGTTATTAGAAGCTGACATTCTTCCGTCCATTTTTCCTCGGTCAGGAGACCATTTTCGGATGGGTGCTGACAGGCCCATTATCTCCAGCCAACCCCCGCAGCGTGTCTGTTTTTTCCGCACGAGTTGCCCGCAGCCCCGGTGACTCACTGGATCAGGGAGAGGTGCCGACTCAGATCAGTTCGGAATCGGATTCAGGTTGCGAGCACAATTCTGTCTCGACTCCTTCTTTAATTTACGCATCGCATCACGCCGTACGGTGGCAATCAGCTGGTGATCCGTCTGATCCGGGCCAAATTCTGGATTCCAAGGTCATATTCAGCACGATGTCGCCACGCCCACGCAACGCCCAGTCACTGGAGAGCAGATGTACTCGAGGTAAACAATCCTACCGATGCCGAGTCAGCAATGGGATCCATCCATTGAAGAAGTGTGGGCGCTTCCTACGCCTTAGTGTCGAGAAGCGGCTCCGAGCGGTTCTCGTGAACCGGTATTGCTCGAGTTGCCTGGCCCACGAGCACTCCGACGGATCCTGTCGGCGTGGGGACGGCTGTAAGTCGTGTGGTCAGGATCACCATACGCTGCTGAACCTCGTGGAGAAGCCGCGGGCTCGGCGCAAGGCACGTCAAGAGGAGCACCGGTCACGGAGCGCGGGAGACAGTACACGGAGTGTCTCCGCTGGCGCTCGGCCGTCGTCCGCCACTTTTCGGCACTCACAAGCCGATCCACCATCGACTTCCCGGCGTTCGTCGGCAACTCCTCGGCATTCTTCCGCCACTGGCCGGCAGTCGTCAAGCGCTCCACTGTTTTCGTTCGCCACTCATCGGGTGCCGTCCACCGCTCGACCGCGATACCTTTTGGATATTTTCTACCAACAGTCCAGGCATTGTTCCGTCAATAGATAAGTACGAAATTTTTCCGTCTCCGTCTCTTTGCCGGTCTTCAGCAGTGGTCCGAACATTCAATTTCGTACACACTGCTGCAAAATTTGTTTTTTTTTCCTACCATGTCAACTCCAAGTCCGAGTTTTCCAACACCACGGCAGCTTGAGATTTTCTAAAAATCCTACAAAGTTTTCCATCCGTCTCCGTTTTGCCTCGCCAAAACGGAGCCAAACGGCTGTTTCGCCGTTTTGCCTCGCCAAACGGCTGTTTTTGGCCTCTCCGTTATCCATTCGCTCGCCAACGGTCGAGGCACATGTGCATGCATACACACATACATTGTTTTTTTGTGCAATTAATCCGCAAAAAAAAAATCCGTAAGTGAACAGTGAAAGTGTGTGGTGAAAAAAATGGCATAATTAATATTGGCCAGCCGGTGTGAAGTGGTTCCGGTAATTTTCAAATTCACCGAACATTAAAAAATAAAATTTTAATTTCCTAAAACCAACAATTATATACTGCCATTTCACTACAAATCCCTGATTGTTTCGTGTAAAGTCTCGAACTAGCCGCCTTAGAAGCCGTGTTGTGTTTATTTTGGTGCTGGTTTTTTTCTTTGGGGTACGTACAGGGTGCCGACGGCATTAAGTCTTGTAACAAGTCAATTTCCTTATCCCAGCCTGCAATCCATTGCTGGCTATGTGAGAACGTCGTACATGCCAAGTGTGCCGGTTTCACTGCATCAGTTTCGGATGCCATTTCTCGTAGGTCTGGGATACATTATTGTTGTGAAAATTGTCGTGCTGTGCAAGGCGAAATGAGGTCGTTCATGAGACAGACCAAAAATGGATTTAAAGAGCTGATCACTGGTTTTCGTAAAATCAATGACCAGCTCTGTGCGCTTGACACTCAATTTAGTGGCCTTCAGCTGCTAAATAAGTCCCCTAAGCGTAAGAAATCCGCTGTTTCTGATCCGCCTCAGCCTGCTCAGCCGACATTAATGCAGCTGCTTATATCTCTGGCCACCCCAAGGGCTAGAACTGAGAAAAATTCGTCAGAATTTCTCAGGGATAATGAGCAATTGTCTGATATGTCCGCCATGGCATCCCTTCAAGTGATTCCACAGGTCCTAGGGAACGAAACCCCCATTAGAGTCACCCAAAAGGGTATTCCACAGTCCGGACCACCGGCACCGACTGATGCTGCAGTTTTCGTACCTGCGACACCAAAACCCTTACGGGTGATTCCCCCATCGAAACATATTTGTTTCTCGGCTTGCCCCTGATACTTCAGAGATTGATATCTCGGCTCATAACAAAGCCAAAACTAAAGGCGATATAAAGGTGGAGGACATACGAAAATTTAAATATTATTATACAAGGCGCATGTCTTCTTTCAAGATTCGTGTGCCCGCGCTGATGTTTAAGACGATTTGTTCTCCCAGTTTTTGGCCAGAAAATCTTTTCGTACAAGAACATTAGCCTAGTTCCGTGAAAAAAAAAGTTTATAAACTAGTGGGAGTGAGACTTCCCAATATCGGAACCACTGACCAACCCTCCACCTCTTCTTTGGCCACTAACCCAAAAAACTAGTTTCCTCACTAACTCTTACCTATCAGAACACTAGGGGGCTCCGTAGCAAACTCCCTAAACTATATTCTGATAGTTCTTCCTTTGCATCCCATATTAAAGCCTTTATACAAACTTGGTTAAAGCCGGAGAAATTTAGCTCCGAAGTTTTTCCAAGTAAGTAAACCACTTTTAGACAGGATCGACCTCAGCGAAGGTAGACTGTACTCTTGCTTCTGAAGAGGTGAAATCACAAGAGTTGACGGAATTTATTTGCATTAAAATCATTAAAATCACTCTGTCCGTGAAATATTTATACATTACATGTTCGTATATACCGTCTTCGTCCGAACCGCCCACATATTGGCAGCATTTGTCCGCTATTCGGTACGATTTTAATCTTATAACTGATCGTGACCAGCTCGTCGCGGTGGGTGACTTTTATATCCCAGAATTAAAGTGGTCCAACGTCGAGAGCTCACCATCTTTGTCACTTATTACGTTCCATGACTTCACCGCGGGCATGTCTCTATCGAAACTATTCCTGGTATCGATCAGATGTCTCTATGCGAGGCAAATAAGATTCGCTGCTTCGGTAAAGCTGATTTTCAGAAATTTAGTAGCCTTATCGATACATACGATTGGTCCGATATTCTGGCATGCACTGATCTTAACATCACTTTAGATAAATTTTACTGTACTTAAAATAAATTTTTTGACTCCTGTTTGCATGGAAATATCCGTCCGCTTCAACAAATCCTCCTTGGTATACACGGTGCCTCACTAACCTAAAAAATGTTTAAAATAGGCGCTAACTAAAATATAAAAAAACCTGCAGTAGTGTTGATTTTTCAAGATACCTACTAGCTCGGTCGTGCATAACGCTGAATGTTATAGGAATTATATTGACCGCTGCCGGATACGATTTACTTAGGATCCGAAACAGTTTATTAATTTTGTAAACTCTAAGCGTAAACACGTATCTTTTTCACCCCTGCTTACGTTTGAAAATTCCTCCGCGACCTCTAATCAGGCCATTGCCTCCGATCTATTCGCAGAATATTTTCAAACAACTTATTCTCCGCATAAATTGACAGATCAGCCTTACGCATATAACATTCAAGCAGCAAATTTTATTTTCTGTTCGATTTTCTCTGAGACTAACTTATTCGCAGAATAAGTTCTTTTAAGGAATCTGATCTTTTAAGGGTCAAACCCATTTATTCGCCAGGCCCCAATGGAGTACCAGGCTGTGTGCTAAAATACTGTGCCAGGGCTCTGTGCAAACCTCTTTTAAGACTTTTCAACTTATCTTTGGAAACCTAGATTTTTCCCCTTAGGTGGAAGGAATCATTCATAATTCCCCTACATAAAAAAGGGAAAAAGTCTGAGGCTGCCAACTACAGAGGCATCTCTAAGTTGTCGGCAATCCAAAGTTATTCGAAAAATTTGCAACACCTTATTAAGCGCCGCTCCACCACCACAAATTTATTGGAGTTGACATCCTTTGTCATAAATGCCTTTTGTAACGGATATCAAACCGATGTAATTTACACAGACTTCAGCAAAGCATTTGATTCATTTAATCAATCATTCTTGTTGAGTAAACTGAATATGCTGGGTTTTCCTATAGACCTCTTAACGTGGATCTCCAGCTACTTAGATGGAAGGACACAAAGAGTTTTATTTAAAAACATACAGTCCCGTCTGGTCCGTGCTTTATCTTTATCTGCTTTATCCTTCAAGGAAGTCATCTTGGCCCGTTATTATTTACGCTTTTTATAAACGACTTGCCCCCTGTTTTAACGAACTCTCTAGTTCTTATGTATGCAGATGATGTAAAGCGTTGTC
Source organism: Drosophila parabipectinata (assembly GCA_018153455.1). NCBI lineage: Eukaryota > Metazoa > Arthropoda > Insecta > Diptera > Drosophilidae > Drosophila > Drosophila parabipectinata. Next base: position 650,717 of record JAECYA010000357.1, on the reverse strand, counting down.
TTCAGTAAAAATCCATCTCTGCCCAATGCAGTCTTCAGTCTGACCTTGATAACTTTCAAAAATGGTGTTTAGCTAATGACCTAATACTTAATGGATCTAAATGCAAACATAAGTCTTTTTATCGTTCTTGCCCTGTGCAAGCAGGGCTTGCTTATTCTATTAATGGGATTGCCTTAGAAAAATTAACCCAGGTTAATGATATCGGCATCCTACTAAACATCAAACTTAAATTTGCCGACTATATATCCTTAATGGTTAATAAGGCTAAAGGAGTCCTTGGTTTTATCAAAAGAATTTTATGACCCCTATATAACCAAAACATTATTTATTTCTTTGGTCCGTCCTATACTAGAGTACGGTTCATGTGTCTGGAGTCCCCAAAATGGATTACATAAGGACCGCATAGAATCCATACAAAAGAACTTTTTAATATTTGCACTTAGAGGTCTATACTGGGATGCAAATCGTCAGCTTCCATCCTACAGTAGCAGACTTTTACTTATAAACTTACCTAGCTGAACAAATCAAATGAAAAAAAAGTAGGAAAATGAAAAAAAAAAAAAAAAAATGGAAACACAATTATAATAGCTTCAAGATGCCGGAAAACCATCCTAATAGTAAGAAGCTTCCACGAAAAGAACCACAATCTCCGTCATAAGACTATAATATATTCGTTTATATCAGCAACGAGTACTGCATTTCACCACATTCACCGCGAAGAAGTGAAAAAGATCAAACACGATAAGGTAACCATTAAGTTTGACCGCCTATAATGGCGATTTAACCTGCCAGGAGCCACGTAGATAAGTGGAGCATGGGAGAGACTCAATGAAAGGAATTTTGAAGAACATTGGCAGCATTACCAGTCTGCCGGCTGCCGGAATAGTATGGATCGCTGCATCCAAATAAAAAGGAAGCTGAGCCCCCAATATTCCCAACGCAAAATAATCCGTGGTAATGCTAGCTGATCGGCAACAGCAACGCCCATGAACCTAAAACTATTTAAAATATTGGCATACTCCTAAGAAGATGAGGTGGACGAATCTACTGAGTCGAGAATAGGAAGCTCAAGCCTCCGCCTATTTATATACGAGAAAAAAGTTCTGTTTTTTTCAAAAAAATTATTGAGCTTATTGACAAGGATAACTTTCACATAATACCCCTTTTAAAGAGCAACATTCATGAAATAAAAGTTCAAATGTAGTATATAGATAATTACAGAGTACTACCGAAATATGTTACCGAGAATAAAAAGAGCTTTTACACGTACCAGCAAGCAGCAAGGGCCTGGAAGTCGTACTTAAGTCCAACAGTATGACTGCAGAGATAACAAAGGCGCTGAAAGAAAATGCATTTAGCGCTAGGACAGTCTTCAATATCCATAACAGGGATAGAAAGCCATAGCCACTCTTTAAGGTTGAGCTCGAACCACAAATTAAGCCCCTCAAGAAATACGAAGTGCACCCTATATACAATCTTCATTTCCTGCTGAACCGTAGAATTACAGATGAGGAGCCGCACAAACGCCATGGACCGGTACAATGTGCGAACTGCCAAAAATATAGCCCTACAAGGTCCTACTGTAAGCTGCTCCCGGTGTGTGTAGTTTGTGGTGAGCTTCATGACTCCGCACACTGCACAGTGAGCAAAGAGAAAAAAGTTATAACTTCAACAATTTTCATAATTTCGAAATGAAATTGGTCTCGTTTTATTCAAAATTAACGAGACAATATTGATATGTGTCAAAAATGATACCATTTCTTGGAAGTTGTACCGAAAAAATGGCGTCAAAGTTCGAAAAACACGACAAAAAATCAAAAATGTCAGTTTCTTTTGTAAAATTTGTATCCTTTCTCTTTAAATAAATTAAAGATGAATTTTGTTTTTTCAAAAGCTACAACATTTAACTATTGAAAAACGTAAAAAAATTGAAACGGCCTAAAATTACGCGTTCAGGAATTTTTAAGAGCAAAACACTTTCGAAAAACTGTTTTTTCGAAATAAATCAAGATTTGAGGGTGTATGAAAAATTTCAAACATGGTTTTATACTATACTCGACCTAATGAACAATTCCTACTAGGTCTCTTCAAAAGTTCCTCCAACTTTTCTTTTTTTGTCGCACTGTTTTATCAAAGCTAAGAACAAGCTAGACTGTGTTTCTTCTGGCACACCAACACCACACACTGGCCGGCAAACCCAAAGAAACTTCCCGATTTAATAGACTTTGCGACTGGATTGACTGGATCTTTCACCTGATCACTCGCCTGTCCTTCTTAATCTACTCCGACACCCAGGAACATGGGATCACTCATCAAAACTGACCTCACATCAAACCAATTGGGTTAAGTACAGGAAGTATATCAGCTCACACATTGAGCTGAGTCCTCACCTCAGCAACGAAGCCAACGTAGACAGTTTTGTTAATTCACTGTAGTCTGTACTTGTCTCTTCAAATCGAACAACTTGATCAAGCTCTACAGCAAGAAGAAACGTATGTACACCGCCGCTACATAGAGCAATTGTCAACTAACAGTACGAAACTCTCACTATGGAGAGCTCACCCAACTCTGAGCTCACCGAAAGAAACCGTGATGCCTATTAGAAATTCCACAGGCGGGTGGGCGCGCAGCGACGCAGACAGAGCCAGCACGTTTGCCAAACACCTTAAAAATGTCTTCCAACCAAATCCTGCCACCAATGCGTTAACTTTGCCGACTCTATCAGATGTGCCCCAGCCTCAACATGAGCCGATTGAGTTTCGCCCAAACGAAATCGTTAATCATCAAACGACAATTGAATCCGAAAAAATCCCCGGGCTGCGACCTCATAACTCCCAAAATGATCATTGAGCTCCATACTGCGCCGTTTGCACTCTCACCCAGCTATTTAATGCCATCGCAAAACTTGGTTAAAACTTGTCGTGAGGTGCAACACCGCTATATCTGATGAGTACACTGTTGGAGCTGGAGTTCCTCAAGGTAGCGTGATAGGGCCAATATTACACACGTCTAACAACATTCACGTTTGTCGATGACACAGCTATTCGTAGCCGCTCAAAATGCCCGATTCAAGCAACAGGTTATCTAGCTCTTCATATGGTCGATGTTGAAAAATGGCTATCAGATTGGCGAATTAAAGGGAACGAACTAAAATGCAAGCATGTTACGTTCACTCTGAACAGGCAAAACTGCCCGCTGATTACATTAAACAACACTCTTCTCCCACAAGCAAACGAAGTAACATACCTTGGAGAACATTTCGACAGAAGACTCACATGGCGCCAGCACATTGAAGCCAAAAGAACACACCTAAAGCTAAAAGTCAGCAGCCTTCATTGGTTTATCAACGCTCGGTCACCTCTTAGCCTTAAATATAAAGTCCTGCTGTACAACTCGGTCCTAAAACCTATATGGATGTACGGCTCCCAGTTATGGGGGAACCCATAATGGCCAGCAATAGCAACATTGCAATAGTTCAAAGAGTTCAGTCGAAGATCTTGAGAACAATCACCGGGGCACCATGGTACGTTCGCAACGAAAACATACACCGCGACTAAATCATTCTACCAGTCAAAGAAGCGATCGCAGAACAGAAGGTAAAGTACTTAACCAAGCTATCGGTGCACCCTCACCACCTGGCGAGAAGTCTAACAATCCACCCAGCGACCGACCTGAGGGACGTGCAACCAGAATGCAGTCTTGGTATACTGTTAGTTAAATTTAAATGTTAGGATTCGCCAACTTATTGTTAGTCTCAAAATGAAGAGTTATACAAAATTAAAATTAAGAGATTCAATAAATAAAAGCGAAGCTATAATAAAAAAAAATTTTTGTTAATTTTTAGAATTACTAAGTTTTTCCAAATTAATAATTAGGAATAACAACTCAGACTTAGATTGCACTATGGGCAAAAAATCGATTTTTTTGGCATCAATTCTAATTTTGAAGATAGAGGCTTGAAACTTTGCAGATATGTCTTAAATATTATGCCTGAATTTCGGATTTTTTTTTTTCAGTTTGGCCACGCCTTTTGTTCCGCCCCCTTAAAGCTATGGGCAAACACTCTTTGATTTTCAGGCATAAAGTCTGATTCCTAGAATAATTATAATAGACGATTAAAACTTTCAACATTTAATTGTAATTGGATTTCATATATATATTTTATGTTATTGTGACCACGCCTTCTTGAACGCCCCTTTCAAGATATTTTTAAATAAATTTAAATAGTCTTCAATAGTACTTAGAAAAATTTTAATTTTACTAATTTCGTACCATATTTTAAATAGTTGTACAGTTACATTAAAAATTTTAATTTTGTATACCCCTGTAAAATTAAAATAAACATTAATTACATCTTAAAATCGTTTTTTTTAACGTCATACCTGGAAAACATATCAATTATCCGGAAAATCCCACAATTCTTCCTCCAATACAACTCCATTTAATCCAATGATTTCCATCTCGTCATCACCAGCTTCTTCTTCATTGTCGTTCTCGTCTTCGCATAGCTGAACATCAGGACATTCTAAAAGATCTACAACGTCTTTTGGCAGTTTTTTTTTATGGGCCAAGCGTTGTCGTTCATTTATGTTAAGAGTAGACAAAAGTGGGTCTGATGAATCTAATGACCTGTTAAAGACATCCGTCATTGAATCCAAACGGCTGCATTTCCTTGCATGGGATAGCCTATCTCGCTTGTACAATTTATTTCGCGCTTCTGACGCATTTTCACCAAGAACTCCTAGAGGAAGTACGGAACATTCGACTATTTTGTGTCCATGTACTAAAACCTTGTGGACAGTAGGACGATAATTTTAATACAAATTCAAGAAATCGTATCCACGCATGCAAAGGGCTCACTCCATATTTTAGATTTTCTGAAACAACTTGAAAGTTCTTTGAGTTGAAATCTTTCGTTTTCAAAAGCTGGCTAGGCCTAGAACCACATAACGGGCATGATTGGCATGAAAAAGTGCTTGTCAAAATGTTTAAAACCTTGCCATCGATTAATGTCAAATGAACTTCATATTTGACCACTATCTCTTGATTACCAGCATTATAGGTATGCTCTTTAATATTTTTTGTCTGGTAATCAAAATTGTTTTTTTCAGTTAATATAAGTTCAGTGGTTTCTTTTATAAATTCCATTTTGAGGGGCCGGCAGAATCTTACTGATTGCGGAGAAGGATTTAACCAAATAACTCTGTTTTGAGTATCTATTAATTTTAAGGGAATCATAGATGTTACAAATAGTGAATTATCAAAGCCGGCTGGCTATCCGAGCTAAATCGCTGTTTATATACACTTTGCCCGGTTGACCCATCAAACCCATAGCTGGCAATTAGTTTACACTGCGTAATGTGTAATCGAGAAATTACTTCTTCTTGAATTTCCAATATGCGGTCAGCAGTATGGTTTAACAAATCTTGAAGCGATACTTCTGCCTTTGTTTCGGAATAACAAATTTGTTTGGGTCTACATTTTAATTTTATTTGAGTAAGCGCAGAATACGGTGGATAGATATCGCATCCATGCTGTTTAGATATGGCTTTAATGTTGATGTATTGCTGTTTTGTTAGCCCATTTTCTATTAAAAAGGCTAAGGCCTTATCAGGACTTATTTTTGAAACAGCATTCTGCTTAGGGCTCTTTACATTTCCGCTAATATTTTCGTTTCGTAGCAAAAGTGCACTATCGATTAGTTTGGTTTTTTTTTGCCGAGACTGAAGCCGCATGCAACAATAATGGCACGGAATTTTCGTTTTCTTTGGCCAATTCAGATGCTAATTTCCGTTTCAGTCTTGGTCCTGCCTCAGCATACGTCAAGGATTTTCGACCACGTTTATCATGGGTCACGTCCTTTTCCATTACACTAAATTTCAAACTTGACGCGAGCCACTGCGAATGTTTTGATTTGAAGCGATCTAGATTTCTGTTGCATTTTGCCAATTTCTGATTAAGAAAACCAAAAAACTGCTTCAGTTTTTGCTTAATCAATTTGCACTGATCATCGTTTAAATCGATTTCGCCCATATTTTCCACTATAAAGTTATATACTGGAGCTTGTTGCCGATTATTGTCATTCCATACATCAAGCAACGTTGAATGGCAAAACTCAAGTGCAACTGCATCATATCAAATTATTGCCAAATGGAACAAAAAGGAGCAAAAGAGCTTTATGTTATTGGGTTCAGATAATATCAGTTGTTAAGTTTCAACTTTCACCTTGCGTTAACCCTCGTCAACTTGTTAGTTTCATTCCACGAAACACACATCTACATTTTTCAGTTGGGACATAAAAGAACAGCAACAACACATTAAAATATTGCACAACACAACACATATAACAAAAATTTCGAGCTTATAACTTTTTTGACTTACCATGATCTTTTAATTCCATATTCAACTGATTTTATTTGATTCACAATTATTAAGTTATGAAACTGCAAAGATCGACAACTTTTGCGCGCTTTTTCTTTAAGGTGAGACCAGATCTCAAACTTTCGACTTCGTTAAAAAAAAAGTACTAAAAAATAACATTTAAAAATGTTTAAAAATTATATTTGGGATCCTGATGGTTTTCTTAATCAGGTGAAATAGTTTTTTTTTTAATACACAACAACAAAAAAATTGTAAAAATGCCAAAATTTCGGACTTTTTGCCCATAGTGCGATTGGAAGAAAATCCTCATGGCTCAATTACTACCTTTCAGAAATAAAAGAGGTATTAATGAATTGGGAAGGGTATGAAAATGGCTATCAGAGACACCTGACCACGACAACTAAAATAAAAAAAAACAAGAAAGGAAAGCTAACTTCTGGCGGAGCCGAAGTTGATATACCCTTGCAGTTAGCACCGGATATATAGCAAACATCGGATATAGTTGGCCGATTCTTATGATTACATCATAATAAAACCAATAAATTACAATAAAAAATCTAAAAAAAAAGTCCCAAGCTCCTATCTTCAAAAATACGAAAGTTGATATTTCTACCAAGTACCATTTCCGATCGTTCAGTTATTTGGCAGCTATAGGATATAGTCGGCCGATCCTAATGAAATTTGGTAGGTTGGATCAACTGGCCAAAAATATAATCTGTATTAAGTTTCAGCTTTCTATCTTAAAAAACACGTTGGGTCATTTTCGATCGTTCAGTTATATGACAGCTATAAGATACAGTCGGCCGATCCTTATGAAATTTGGCATGTCGTAATAGTTTGCCAAAAATAGCTCTCGTGTCGAATTTGAACTCTCTAACTCTAAAAACACCAAAGTTATACCATTTCCGATCCATCAGTTATATGGCAGCTATAGGACATAGTCGGCCGATCCGGGCCGTTCCGACTTATATACTGCGTGCAAAGGAAAGAAGGGTGTGTGCAAAGTTTCAAGTCGATAGCTTTAAAACTGAGAGACTAGTTTGCGTAGACACAGACAGACGGACAGACAGACAGACGGACAGACGGACAGACGGACAGACGGAGACTATTAAATATTGATGTGTGTCAAAAATGATACCATGTCCTGAAAGTTGTTCTGAAAAAAAGCCGTCAAAGTCCGAAAAACACGACAAAAATTCAAAAATTTAAAAAAATGTTCTTAGAGAAGTTGTACCGAAAAAATGGCGTCAAAATCCGAAAAACACAACAAAATTTCAAAAATTTACGTTTGTGTAAATATTTTATCCTTTTTTTAGATAAGATTGGATGGAGTGATGGATTGCATAAAATATCTTCTTTTTTTTGCATAGGTATAAGCAATAAGACGAATTAAAGAAAAATGTTAATAAAATAATGTTAATGTTTTCTTTTCTTTTGAAAAAGAAAGCATAAAGCATCAGAAACTATTTGAAAATATTTTGTTTATGTTGTTCTTGTGTAGTTTAATATACTTTATAGCATGCCAAAGTATGCATATAAAAAAAAAGGTAAGTCCCTGGCGCAGGTGATTTCGACTGCTAGAGTCATCTGAAACAAAAAATAAGAATAGATTATTTTTTTGTAAGCTTATGTCTTAAAAGTTTAGACGCTACCGAGTAACTCATACTATTCGGTTTAGGCACGCTCTCGATTATGGGCTGTATCTCTGTCATTATTTACAATATGTTTAAAAAAAATCGATTTTTTCAACCTCACACATGAGACTACATCCTTAAAACAAAAAGGGGAAACACAGAAACACTACACTTAACACAGAAAATAGATAGAAACAAAAAATAGTTCCACCAAAGCTATGGATTCTGGTACCGCATCAGGGCCACTAAATCCCACCATTAGCAATGCATCTATTGCTACAAGCACAAGCCCGAGTCTACACCAACTACTAGCCACGAACGAAGGCCCATCTGCCAATCTTGACAGATTTTTAAGTGGAGTAGAAAAGCTACTATTGTTAGCCGGATCAGTGGACCAAGCAACATGCGGATAGTACTTACTTGGAACTCTCCGTGACAAAATGAGGGCGGCAAATTTTGTTAACAACGAAATTCACGAGTTTCTAAAAAAATGGCATAATCCAGAAGTCGGGATCCCCCTACAAAAACCCAATATGTGTGATTGATAAAAAGGGCACCAACGAAAATGGCAGGCGAAAAATGTGGTTGATATTGGATTTTCGCAATTGAACGAGAGGGCAATACTTGATCGCTATTATACTAAGGAATTTAGGCAAGGCCAAGTATTTCACAACCATCAATTTGAAGTCTGGCTATTAATAGATCACACTGGCAGAACGTGACGAGGAGGTAATTCTCAGATATCCCGACTACAAAAACGCATTTAACCTAACGACAGATGTCTTAGCGTACAACATTGGCGCGGTGCCATCCCAACAGGGGCGGCGACCCATTAGTATGATCTCCAGAACCTTGAAGGACAGGGAAGCTAACTACGGTACTTAGCGGTAAAGTGTTTTACAAGCCTGTTCAATACAACTGTTTGGGCATTGAGGGTTTTTAATGCCGCAATCCGCACCAAAATACAAAGACGAATTTAAGTAAATTTGAAACGTTATAAATGTTTATTTTTCCATGCAGATGAAGCCAGATCAACAGATAGACCAGCTTATGGTGCATGCAGGGACTCATTTTTATGTACAAAGAGGGTTGCCCGACTAGTCATTGCGAAGCTAAAGCTCCTGATTCCTGAATTCCTGAACGCGTAATTTTAGACCGATTTTTAATTTTTTGAAGTTTTTCAATAGTTAAATGTTGTAGCTTTTGAAAAAAAATACATCTTTAATTTATTTAAACAGAAAGGATACAAATTTTACAAAAGAAACTGAATATAGATAAAGAATATTGTCTCATTAATCCTAAATAAAACAAGACCCATTTCATTACGAAATTATGAAAATTGTTATAACGCTTTTCCCAAAACAAGGCAGTCCAATCTTCATAGCTTTCCGGAGCAATAGTGTGCCATTCCATTCCGCCCATTCCTTTCTTTCACACACTTTTACTCCGGAGCGCTAGTAAACTTGTTTTGGGAAAAGCATTATAACTTCAACAATTTTCATTATTTAAAAAAATATTTTAAAATTAATATTTCAATTTTTTACTGTATCATACTAATACTCACAGAACAAGAAAGGAAAGCTAACTTCGGGCGGAGCCGAAGTTTATATACCCTTGCAGTTTAAACCGGATATATATCGCAAACGTCGGATATAGTTGGCCGATCCTTATGATTACATCATAATAAAACTAATAAACTAAAATAAAAAATCTAAAAAAAAGTCCCAAGCTTCTATCTTCAAAAATACGAAAGTTGATATTTCTACCAAATACCATTTCCGATCAATCAGTTATATGGCAGTTATAGGATATAGTCGGCCGATCCCGGCCGTTCCGAATTATATACTGCGTGCAAAGGAAAGAAGGGTGTGTGCAAAGTTTCAAGACGATAGCTTGAAAACTGAGAGACTAGTTCGCGTAGAAACGGACAGACAGACGGACAGACGGACTTGGAACTCTCAAGTGCTCATATCAACTCAGGAGGTGATCCTGATCAAGAATATATATACTTTATAGGGTTGGAGATGTCTCCTTCACTGCGTTGCACACTTTTGGACAAAATTATAATACCCTCTGCAAGGGTATAAAAATAAAGATTGTTTACAAAAACCTCATAATAGTATTTGCTTTTAAAGGTAATATTACTGTAGTATGCACATATATTGAATACCCACTGTACCGAGAGTACTTAAAGGGTGCATACTGTAACACTTTGTTGCAGTGTTTACATAATCCAAAGTCCCGGTCATAAACCCTAAGTGGCCGAAATATGAACCGATCGTTATGCCTTAGCCCGCACACAGAAAGTGCTAGTGTCAGCATAATCGTAACAAACGGTCAGCATATGCATACCCCTCGCGCCTCCACTTGAGAGCGCATAACAACATATATTATTATATTCCTTTATATATAAGTACATAGCCGTCTCTCTGCCGCCGCCTGCGAGCAGCGCTGCTACGAGACTTAGCCTTACTTAGACTTAAGAAATATTGTAAAAGAACAGAGACATTTTGAACGTTGGAGCGGCACCTCAGCTGCTCCTTCTGAATAAAAATCCAACTAAAACCAATCCCCTGGAATTATCTTATCACATGGCGACCGTGACAGCGATGGAAGGACATCGAAGGACCTCTAAGGATTAAAAGGATATACCCAGGAGGATACATATAGTCAAAAAACTGGATAAACTGGGAATGCAAAATAAATCTACAAAAAATCTGAGTGAGTAGAGTGAGGCAATGGGCAATCGCGGAGGAGTCGCGAAAAAAATAAAGAAAAGAGTAGCACACCTAAAGTGGCTACTCTACGAAAACACTCCACCTCCCGCGTGGGCTACGGCCCAAAAACTTCAAACAGAACTAGATTTTCTGAAAGAAGAATTAATAAACAACAAGAATAAAAAAAATTGAAACCACTCACTCAGTATCGATTAAGAAAATTAATGAAAAAATAATAACAAAACCTCCACCACCAAAGCCATTACCAAAACTAAAAAAGACGTGCCCGAAGGATTGCCCTGGACCACTGGACAGCCCCCACTGCAACCAAACCTGTGCGAGGACCGGCACCGGTAACGCCTGAGTCCAAAAGGCCCCGGACAGCAGCAGCAGCAAATAGAATGCGGGAATACGCCACCGAGGGAACGTCAGCGTAGCCAAACCGGCGACGACCAGCTGACGTGGAAAAAACAAAGGAAATCAACTGAGGAGAAACTTTTTTTTGTTTACCCATGCACTGCGTTGCATAATTTTTTTGATTGCACTGCGATGCATATTTTTTTTTTATACTATAATATTTTTTGAAAAATTGAGCGGAACCTTTTTTGCCCAATTTGAAAGTATGGCCCGTATAGCTGTACAAATAATAGGTAGGAAAAAATGTTAGATAAGAAAAAATACAAAATTTAGGAAAAAATTTTTTTTTTTTTAAATTAAAGGAAAAAATACGATAAATTCCTAAAATTTATGTAAAATTTTAATGAAAGAAAAAATAAATCCAAAAATAGCATAAATTCCTAAAATTTATGAAACATTTTAATACCCTTTTAATGAGAAGTAATAGCATAAGTAAAACAGATCAAATAAATGATTCTGACTATTACTTCCCAGAAAAATTAAGTTACATTACAAAATATGACTCAGAGAAAAATATAATTGAAATTGGAAAAACAAAAACATATAAACTATCTAAAATGGGTTTAGTAGACACGAAAGTTGTAGATTCCACGGCAAAAAAGTATGGCTAAACTAAAGGCATGGATTGGAAAAAATTGTACGAGGAGTTATCAATAATTAAAACAAATTTTGACAAATCGTACAAGTCCCTAACTCAGAATAGACCCATTCAAAAGAATACGGTTAGGAAGCACGTTGAAATATTGGTAGAGTGCTTTAATGAAGCGCGTATGCTAATACATGATCATAGGGAAAGATTAAATCAAGATCATTGGTCACAGGTATCGAAACTTTTGATACGACTAATTTAATATTTATTAAACAAAAGTTCAGTTTAGAAATATCGTTACCAACCGTTCTAAATACTCCAGTAGCAGTTGACACTGCACCTGACTCGGAATCAACAGAAACAAAATATCAAAATATTTCAAATGCACGTTGAAATATTAGTAGAGTGCGTGAATGAAGCGCGAATGCTAATACATGATCATAGGGAAAGATTAAATCAGAGGTCGGCACGGCCCTATCCCGAGGGCATAGGAAATTTCTCTGCCCGAGCTCTGCCACACACACACAGTGTAAATGTGAAAAATGTGAACTAGCACTAATGCGTTAAAACCATATCAATGTATTGGGGTGCCGACCACTGGATTAAATCAAGATCATTGGTCACAGGTATCGAAACTTTTGATACGACTACGATCTAATTTAATATTTGTTAAACAAAAGTTCAGTTTAGAAATATCATTACCAACCGTTCTAAACACTCCAATAGCAGTTGACACTGCACCTTACTCAGAATCAACAGAAACGAACGAATCTGAGTCAGAAGAGCTTTCCAAAGTAAACCCCAAAATAGAAGATGAAGATTTGAATAATCTTACTATTCCGGCGGTATACACTGATATGGATAATTCTACAGATTCAGATACTTCGAGTGTAATAGTAAAAAAACAAAATAAGCATTATTAATACAGCATCTAAGCTTATACCAGTTTTTGATGGTAAGGCTGAAAATTTAACAAGTTTCATTGATGCTTTACAAATAATACAATCAATAAAAGGCGAGCACGAAGAATTAGCTATTTCCATTATTAAAACAAAGCTAAAAAAGTGTCGCCAGGAATCTAATCGGTAATGAAACAACAATTACTGAGGTGATTGCTAGACTAAGAAGCAACGTCAAAGGCGAAACTGTTGAGGTATTATCAGCGAAGCTGATGAATCTACAGCAGCGCAATAAAACTGCTAACCAATACACACAAGAAATTGAGCAGATGACGAAAGCCTTAGAAGGTGCATATATATCAGATGGTTTATCTTTAGAGCTAGCCAGGAATTATTCCATGCAGCATGCAGTCAAAGCAATGACTAAAAACTGCACAATCGATAAGGTAAAACTTATCATGCAAGCTGGAACATTCAGTACGATGAACGAAGCCGTTTCCAAATTTGTTAATAGTTGCACTGAAGCAACTGGGCAGTCAAACACTGTCCTATATTATAAGAATTATCCACAGCGCGGCTCAAATCGCGGACGTGGCAGTTATAGAGGTAGTTTTCGTGGTAATCACAATAACTACAATCACAATAACTACAACAACGGTAATTATAACAACAATTATCAGAATAACAATAATTATCAGAATAACAATAGAGGGCGAGGCCCATATAGAGGAAATTATAGAGGCAGTGGTAACTCAAACCGAGGCCACAATAGCAATAACCAAGGCAATGTAAGATTGACACAAAATAATAACCAAAACACATCGGAAAACTCCCAAAACCCTTTAAATATTCAACAATAAATGAAGTAAGAGTTCACACTATTAATCTCAGCCAAAATATATTCGTTTCATTTTTTAATGTAGCTACTGGGAAGGAACTTATATTTTTAATAGACACAGGTGCAGACATTTCCATTCTAAAAGAAACTTCGGATAATTTTCAAAACATCCAAAATGATTACATCATAGACATAAAAGGCATAAGTCAAGAAATAATAAAATCCCAAGGTTTAGTTTCTATAGAGATACAGACCACCAATTACATAATTCCACACGATTTTCATATCTTAAATTCACATTTCCCAATTCCATGCGATGGAATAATAGGCATCGACTTTATCAAAAAATACAACTGTCAATTAGACTTCAAGCCATCTGAAGATTGGCTTATAATTAGACCCAATAATTTAAAATTCCCAATAAAAGTACCAATAGCTCATAGTTCTGGCAATAATTCAATACTTCTGCCAGCAAGATCCCAAGTTATTCGGAAAATTGAACTTAATTCAACAGCAGACAGTGTATTAATTCCAAATCAGGAAATTCAACATGGTATTTACGTTGCAAATACCATAGCAACATCCAATAATGCCTTCATAAGATTATTAAACACAACAAATAACGACCAAGTAGTGAGTACAGATAGTCTAATATATGAATCACTTTCGAACTACGATGTAGTCAACACAAATCCAGACAATAGAAAAAATCCGTACTATCACAACTGTCAAAAAACTTCCCTCCACAGTTCAAGTCTCAGCTTACTAGCCTATGCACCCAGTATAGCGATATATTCGGATTGAAAACCGAATCAATAACCACAAATAATTTTTATAAACAAAAACTGAGATTAAAAGATGATGAACCAGTTTATATAAAAAACTATCGAAGCCCACATAGTCAGGTGAATGAAATACAAAAACAAGTAGAAAAATTAATCTCAGACGGGATTGTCGAACCGTCAGTATCCGAATATAATAGCCCATTGTTACTTGTTCCTAAGAAATCATGCCCCGGATCAAATGCAAAGAAATGGCGATTAGTAATTGACTATCGCCAGATTAATAAAAAATTACTATCTGATAAATTCCCATTACCTAGAATTGATGATATTTTAGATCAACTAGGCCGAGCAAAATACTTTTCATGTCTTGACTTAATGTCAGGATTCCATCAAATTGAACTAGAAAAAGGTTCAAGAGATATAACGTCTTTTTCAACGAGCAACGGCTCATATCGCTTCACGCGATTACCCTTCGGATTAAAAATAGCTCCTAATTCGTTTCAGAGAATGATGACTATTGCGTTCTCTGGTCTAGAACCTTCTCAAGCGTTCCTTTATATGGATGACTTAATAGTAATCGGTTGTTCCGAAAAACATATGCTTAAAAACTTAACAGATGTTTTTGAGAAATGTAGGAAATTCAACCTAAAGCTACATCCAGAAAAATGTTCATTTTTTATGCATAAAGTGACTTTTCTAGGTCATAAATGCACTGATAAAGGAATACTTCCAGATGACAAGAAATACGATGTCATTATGAACTACCCAGTTCCGCACGACGCGGACAGTGCTAGACGTTTTGTAGCATTCTGTAACTATTATAGACGCTTTATAAAAAATTTCGCCGATTATTCACGGCACATAACAAGATTATGTAAAAAGAATGTTCCTTTTAAATGGACGGATGAGTGTGAAAATGCATTCCAATACTTAAAAACAAAACTTATGGAACCTACCTTGCTACAATACCCAGATTTCACTAAAGAATTCTGCATAATAACAGATGCAAGTAAGCAAGCATGTGGAGCGGTTTTAACTCAAAATCATAATGGTCTCCAACTTCCCATTGCATACGCATCAAGAGCATTTACAAAAGGTGAAAGTAACAAATGTACTACTGAGCAGGAATTAGCTGCAATTCACTGGGCGATATTATATTTTAGACCATATATATATGGAACACATTTCTTAATAAGAACAGACCATAGACCTTTAATATACCTTTTCTCAATGACCAACCCCAGTTCTAAACTGACACGTATGAGGCTCGAACTAGAAGAATACGACTTTACAGTCGAATATTTAAAGGGAAAAGATAATCATGTAGCTGATGCGTTATCAAGAATAACCATCAAAGATCTACAAAATATAACTAGAAATGTATTAAATGTCACTACTAGATATCAAAGTAGACAAAAATTCCGCGCGGAAAATCAAGAACAAGAATTGCCAAGGCAATCTTTAAATAAAGCTTCTAAGCCCAACGTATACGACGTCATAAACAATGATGAAGTACGTAAAGTAGTGACCTTGCAGATAAAAAATATGTTATGTTTATTTAAACAAGGCAGAAAAATTACTGCAAGACATGATGTTAGCGATTTATATACTAATGGAGTTATTGATTTAGATAAATTTTTCCAAAGGCTTGAAATGCAAGCCGGTATACATAAAATTAGCCAACTCAAAGTGGCACCGTGGGAAAATATCTTTGAATATACTTCAATAGATAAATTTAAATTAATGGGCAATAAAATATTGAAAACATTAAGAGTAGCGCTACTCAACCCGGTGACCCAAATAACAAATTTAAAAGAAAAAGAAGCAATTTTGTCTACATTTCATGATGATCCAATTCAAGGAGGTCATACTGGCATATCAAAAACTTTGGCCAAAGTAAAAGACACTATTACTGGAAAAGCATGTCTAAAGATATAACTGAGTACGTAAGAAAATGTCAAAAATGCCAGAAATCAAAAATAACTAAGCACACAAAGACCCCTTTAACAATTACAGACACACCAATAAATGCTTTCGACAGAGTGATAGTGGACACTATTGGTCCACTGCCAAAATCAGAAAATGGCAATGAGTATGCAGTCACTTTAATATGTGATTTAACTAAGTATTTAGTTGCCATACCTGTTCGAATAAAAACGCCAATACTGTCGCTAAAGCAATATTTGAATCTTTTATCCTGAAGTACGGTCCAATGAAGACGTTCATTACGGACATGGGAACAGAATATAAGAATTCAATTATAGACGATTTGTGCAATAATTTAAATATTGAAAATATTACATCCACAGCACACCACCACCAGACAGTTGGAACAATAGAAAGAAGTCATAGAACTTTCAATGAATACATACGATCTTACATATCGGCTGATAAAACTGATTGGGACGTATGGCTTCAATATTTTGTCTTCTGTTTCAACACGACCCCCTCTATGGCACATACTTATTGTCCATATGAGCTAGTATTCGGTAAAACAAGTAATTTGCCAAAACATTTTAATAGCATAGATAGTGTAGAAGCACTATATAATATAGATGACTATGCTAAGGAGAGTAAATATAGATTAGAAGTAGCCTATAAAAGAGCTAGAGTTATGTTAGAAGCAAATAAGAATAGAAATAAACTACTATACGATCATAAAGTAAGGGATATAGATATATCAGTAGGTGACAAAGTTTTATTAAAAAACGAGACAGGTCATAAGTTAGATCCTAAATATACAGGTCCGTATACAGTAACGGAAATAGGAGATAGAGATAACATAGTAATAGCAAATAATAAACATAAAAAACAAACAGTTCATAAGGATAGATTAAAAATCTTTATTTCATAAATTGCACTTAGTATGGCCATACAAAGACACACATACATAGATAAATAAATACACATATTCTTTTAATAATTTCATTTTCTATGATTCTAACCACATAAAATAAAACAAATAAATAAAAAAAAATGTATTAATTAAAAATTTTTATTATAAAAATAACTTCATTATATTACGTTATTTTTCAAAAGGAGGGAGATGTAGTATGCACATATATTGAATACCCACTGTACCGAGAGTACTTAAAGGGTGCATACTGTAACACTTTGTTGCAGTGTTAACATAATCCAAAGTCCCGGTCATAAACCCTAAGTGGCCGAAATATGAACCGATCGTTATGCCTTAGCCCGCACACAGAAAGTGCTAGTGTCAGCATAATCGTAACAAACGGTCAGCATATGCATACCCCTCGCGCCTCCACTTGAGAGCGCATAACAACATATATTATTATATTCCTTTATATATAAGTACATAGCCGTCTCTCTGCCGCCGCCTGCGAGCAGCGCTGCTACGAGACTTAGCCTTACTTAGACTTAAGAAATATTGTAAAAGAACAGAGACACTTTGAACGTTGGAGCGGCACCTCAGCTGCTCCTTCTGAATAAAAATCCAACTAAAACCAATCCCCTGGAATTATCTTATCACATTACATATACGTAAGTACTTATTTACATACAGTTGCGGTCAAAATAATAGTAGTGCTGATCGAGGAAAAAGTTTTTCGACAATAATTTCTGTATGCTTTAAGAAATCGAATCATTTTTTTCATATTATTAGCAATTAATATCTGTACTACTAGAATATGCATTTTCATCGTCTTATTTCATGCCTTTCTATTTTTTTTTGCCATTATTTGCTAATAACTACCTGGCCGACGCGGTCAAAATAATAGTAGTGCCAAAGAAAAAATTTTGAATATAATTTTTTTTTTTTTGGGCGGAGCCGAAGTTTATATACCCTTGCAGTTAAAACCGGATATATATCGCAAACGTCGGATATAGTTGGCCGATCCTTATGATTACATCATAATAAAACTAATAAACTAAAATAAAAAATCTAAAAAAAGTCCCAAGCTTCTATCTTCAAAAATACGAAAGTTGATATTTCTACCAAATACCATTTCCGATCAATCAGTTATATGGCAGTTATAGGATATAGTCGGCCGATCCCGGCCGTTCCGAATTATATACTGCGTGCAAAGGAAAGAAGGGTGTGTGCAAAGTTTCAAGACGATAGCTTGAAAACTGAGAGACTAGTTCGCGTAGAAACGGACAGACAGACGGACAGACGGACATGCTCATATCAACTCAGGAGGTGATCCTGATCAAGAATATATATACTTTATAGGGTTGGAGATGTCTCCTTCACTGCGTTGCACACTTTTGGACAAAATTATAATACCCTCTGCAAGGGTATAAAAATAAAGATTGTTTACAAAAACCTCATAATAGTATTTGCTTTTAAAGGTAATATTACATATACGTAAGTACTTATTTACATACAGTTGCGGTCAAAATAATAGTAGTGCTGATCGAGGAAAAAGTTTTTCTACAATAATTTCTGTATGCTTTAAGAAATCGAATCTTTTTTTTTATATTATTAGCTATTAATATCTGTACTACTAGAATATGCATTTTCATCGTCTTATTTCATGCCTTTCTATTTTTTTTCGCCATTATTTGCTAATTACTACCTGGCCGACGCGGTCAAAATAATAGTAGTGCCAAAGAAAAAAATTTTGAATATATATAAATTTTTTTTTTTCTTGTAATAGCAGGGTAACGTTTATTTAAAACTGTCCATTAGGGACAACCATTAAATGTTATCGCATAAACTTCACTTATAGATAATTTTAAATGTTAAAATGGTAGAAATAAATTAGAGTAGTAAGGGGAGGTCCAGCGGTTGAGTCCCTTTTAGTCTTCTGGGATGCTCGCTGTTGTCCAGCAGGGAGCTGGCCAACAGGTTCGGGTGATTATGAAGCCTCTGCATGTAACGTGCGCTGCTTCTTTGTATCTCGTCCTTGACCCAAGGGAAATTGAAAACCTCGTGGATGGTGCGATTGTCATGATAGACGTGGGCCCCAGTGGCGATTCAAAGGGCTCTATTTTCGAAAGCTTGTATTGTTCGGACATTCGTCTTGCTCGCAGTGCCCCAGAGCTGTATGCCGTACGTCCAGATTGGGCGTATTATTGCCTTGTAAATGAGGAGTTTAGTGGAAGTTCTCAGCTTCGATCTCCTACCCATAAGCCAGTAGAAGGATCGAAGTCTTTGATCAGTCTGTTTTCTCTTCTTAATCAGATGGGGCTTCCAGGTGAGCCTCCTGTCTAGGGTGAATCCCAGGTACTTGGGATTGTCTTCCTGTGGGATTGGAGAGCCGTTAAGGTTAACTGGAGGGCAGTTGCCTTTGCAGAGAGAAAATGTGGTGGCAGTGGACTTCTCATTATTGACGGCAATGTTCCATCGCTTTTGCCAGTCGCTGAGCAGGTCAAGCTGCAATTCCATCGTTTCGGCTGCCCCCAATGCACTATCGGCGGTGGTAAGGAAGGCGGTGTCGTCCGCATAGGTTGCTGCGAGCAGGTCAGGCCTCTGAAGAACAGGGAGGTCGGCCGTGTAAGCATTGTACATCAACGGGCCAAGAACGCTGCCTTGGGGTACACCAGCGCGAGCTTCTCTTATACCGGAGATGGCCTCGCCACATCTAACAGCAAATTTACGGTCTTCCAAGAACGACTTTAGGAACTGGAAGTATGGTCGGGGTAGGCCAGTCTTTAATTTATATAGAAGACCGGGATGCCAGACTCGAACAAACGCCTGCTTCACGTCCAGCAAGGCGGCCATGCAGTACTTCTTGGTTTCAAACGCGTCCAGGATGCACTGCACTACCCGATGGCACGGCTCCGGCGTACCGTGTCGCTGCCTGAAGCCAAACTGGTGGTCAGGGATCAGTCCAGCCTCGTCAAATACTGGCGTTCATACTCGTTCAAGTAGTTTGGAGAGCATTGGTAACAAGCTTATTGGTCGGTAGGACGATAGGTTTGCTTCGGGTTTCCCGGGCTTAGGTATCATAGTTACCTGGGCACGTTTCCATGTGGACGGAAAGTACCCTATCTCCAAGCATCTATTATAGATTCTCGTAATTAGCTGAATGCTTGGAGGTGGTAACATTTTTAATGCAATTGCATTGATACCATCATCGCCCGGGGCCTTGTTGTTGCTCATGATGGTTATGAGCTCAGCTGTTTCCTCCTCAGTCACTGGTGGTATTGGATCGGTGTCCCTGGAAGGCTCGGCTAGCAGACGGGCAGTTTCAGCAGCATCCTCCGGTGAGCAGCGATCGAAAGGCGTAAAGACACCTTCGAGGTGTTCGGCGAAAGCGTTGGCCCTGTCCATCTCCGATCTGCACCAGCTGCCGTCGGTTCTTTGTACAGGTGGGATCCTTTTCAGCGGCTGTCTGATAGATTTGGTGACTCGCCATAAGTTATGTTTAGGGTCGCCTGGCTCAAGTTGTTCGACCAACCCGTCAAAGGCCTGCTTTCTTAGTCTTGCCAGCGTTTCTGTCAGACATTTGGTCGCTCTATTGAAGGCGGTTTTGTCCAAAGGATTCCTCGAGAGTATCCACACTCTTCGGAGTCGTCGCTTTTCAAGTTTGAGTTCTTCGACTTATGGGCTGCAAAAATTTATGTCCCTGTCCCTGCGGTTGGAGGGCCTTGGTGCTGCTTCAGAAGCTGCCAGCTGAATATGGGCTGTTAACTCTTCTACAACGGTGTCGATGTCAACCGGGGAGTCAAGTGTCGGGCTGGGGTCGGTAACGTCGTTCAGGTATGATTGGTACTTGTCAACGTCTGTTGTCTTGTAGATCAGCTTTTTGCGGGCTGACCTGAGCAAGGCTGGGGTGAAAAGTGACACGGCAAAGGCGCTGTGGTCCAAGAAGAGGTCTTCCGGCAGAATTCTAGGACATCTGGGATTTTGTGGGGATCCGTAGGCCAGTATGTGGGTGCACCGGGATAAAAATTGGGGGCGGTTTGATGATTTTCACCGTTTTTATCGCAGATTGCTTGGTCTTCTTATCATCTTTTTTCTTCATACCGTCAACCTCCATGTCGCTGACACGATCTTCATCGTCTAAATCAGATAGAATTGCATAATAATTTTTTTCAATATTAGCTTTAAGTGCAGCTCTGGCTGTTTCACTGGTGGTAGGTTCGTCTTCCATAATGGGTTTTTTAGCAGACTTCCGCTTCATTTCTCCATGCTCGGAGTCGCTGGAATCGTCATCTTGAAAATTAGAAAAGGCTTTCTTTTTCGAAGGCGGCTTGATTTTGATGGAACTGGGAGGGTCTTGCCAGCCCATTGAGTTGTTTTTGCCCGAGAATGGCCGCAAGATTATGTAAATAAGATAATAATAATTTTGAATATATATGAAATTTGTTTCTAATTTTCGTAATGTTTTTTAGTTTAAATAATATATAAGGATGTTCTCCAACAGCCTTTTCACTTTATCGATTCTTCTTTATCATTTGGTCCTGGCAATATATTACGTGCCAAAAACTATCCTGCCGAGAGGCGTCAGGTGTTTTAAAAGTAAATACAGGAAGGGGAACGTAAGCCTAAGTGCAAAATATTATTGGTAGATCTCCTACAGTAATTAAAAATGAATAACAAATATGAGCCAGCATAAAAAATGCGAGCTCCACTTAAGATATGTCGAAAAGGACAGTGAACCGTCTAGTGGGGCAGGCGAAATATCAGTATATTATGTCTCCTATCGCTTTAAAGTCAACTGTAAAATTGATTTAAGTTTGAGAACAGCAAGAAGACGACTTAGAGAAAACAATTTCATAAATAAAAGTCCTGGAAAATTTCTTCTCTAACAAAACTAAACACTAGGTCAAGCGCTTCACGTTCTTCAACGGGCATTTGAAATAGCCCTTGAAAATATAAAGGAACATCCTGTGGTAGTATGAGTCTAAAATTGATTTTTTTGTGGCTGGGGGTCCTGGCAGTATATAACAAGGCATTCCAAGTATAATTTTCCCCAAAACATACATTTAAAATTTTTTTCATCCAAATTGATTTGACCCAGTTTTGCATACTATTAGGTTTGACCATTTATTCGTTCCAAATCATCACTGATCGTCACTACTACTCCAAAATTTTTAGCGAAGTGATACTTGCGTATATATTAGAGGACATGATACTTTTTTGGACGTTTTAAAAGGATAAAGAACTGAAGAATACCAGTTTTTTGACTATAGAGTGGCTTCCCGACAACCGAATCAAAGTTATGGTATCGCTGTTATAGTCATTTAATCTCAACCCAGTTGTGATCTTATGATGTGAAGTGAAGAGATTAGTTCTTCAAATTAAACCACCCATTAACATTCCACTTTCAAAAAATTTTTTAAGGTCCTGAGCCTTGATTACTGGCGAAAGATTCAAAAATTTTGTGAACCATTTGGTAAAACGCTATGAAGTTGCTATAGTTAACCAAGGCGGTTCAAATAAATACTAAAAAATTCTTTCAATCTCACTTTATAGTAATC
Source organism: Drosophila parabipectinata (assembly GCA_018153455.1). Lineage (NCBI taxonomy): Eukaryota > Metazoa > Arthropoda > Insecta > Diptera > Drosophilidae > Drosophila > Drosophila parabipectinata. The sequence goes on along the minus strand of JAECYA010000357.1, from coordinate 628,063 downwards.
AATCGTTTAAACATTTTTAAGAAAATTTATTTATGCTGTGGTATATTTTGCAAATTTTCACTACTATTATTTTGACCGATTGATTCTTTGTCAAATTCAACATTTTTAGTTTTTTCTGAAAAGTTTCTTGTTTTATCCCAAACCTTAATGTATTATAAACATCTATTATTAGATAGGTTTTGAAGAAAATTTAAATAATTTAAATGCAGTGAGGACATACCAAAGGACTTAGAGTCAATAGGGGTTTCTTATAATCATTTATGGCGTTAAATATTTTGTATGTGTTCCCAGCTTAAATTGGGCATGAAAGGGTTAAATTTTAGTACAATTTACATGTTTACATGACGATGTTAAGCTTTGTCTTAAATACAAAAAACTTCTGCTCAATGCAGAATTAAAATTCGATCTCGAAAATTTTCGAAAATGATGTTAACGAATGATTTAACCGTTAATGAAGCAAAATGCAAGTTTTTGTATTTTCGTCTTTCTAGTCTAATCCAGGCTATGAATTTTTTTCTATGGGATTGCCTTAAAAAAATTAAATCAGGTTAAGGATCTTAGTCTTATTAGACTTACAGCTCAAATTTGCCTACCATATTTCTACCATGTTAAATAAGGCTGTGATTGCCCTTGGTTTTATTAAAAAACTGTCAAACGAATTTAACGCCCACTACATTACTAAAAGTTTATTTATTTCCCCAATTTAGAGTATAAAAAGTCCCCATAGAGGGGACTTTTTAGGGGACTTAATTGAGATGCAAATCTTCATCATCAATTCGTATCATAGCAGACTCTTATAAATAAGCCCTTAATAAATCGTCAAACAATGTTTTCCTACAAAACAGAATAAATCGGGATGAAGATTACTAAGACGCTTGCATTTTAACATTCCTAATTGAAGGACTAGAAACTTTGGTCGCCTATTCCTTAGCCATTGTAGTTCGATTTATACACAACACAATCCTTTTAGGGCTCGAGCTACAATAGTCTCTACCGCTTTATCGAACTTCAACTCTTCAAATCTTAAAACATCTATTATTAATTTCTTACGAGCTCTGTTCAAGCATTGAACACGATTGTATATACAAATTTTAAAGATAGAGTTTCAAGGGATCGGACCCATGGAAATACGAGACAAACAGCATGTACGTATGCAGTAGAAATCGAGGGGAAAAAAAACAATCCCCAGTCTTTTGAATGCTCTAATATTTCACCCATATAATGGCAGCCGTAGACGTGGTGCTATCCTCATTCTGCACCGTGTTTTATTTTGAAGCAATTATAGGTCGCCTTGACTTCACATATAACGACTAATTTCCTAAAACTAATCTCCACCTTTCTGCGCCCCAGCGTCCCAGTTCCGGTTGAGAAAGTGGAGCTTCAACTTTGCTGCAGTGCTGGCTGACGTGCCTAAAGAGGATTTTGAGTGTTTTCTAAGGTTTGACGAAGACAGTCTCTGGGCCTCGCTTGGGATTCCGCGATTAATCGCTCTACTTTCTTTTGAAGGGATTCAGTCAACATTCAGTGTATTCAGTGTTTGTGTAGTCAATAATTTCCGAGCAACAAACGTTAAGCAAAACATTTTGCTTAACATATTTTGCTTAGCATATCATGTTCTAACAAATGATATGTCCATTTTCTGTAAAATAGGGACTATTATCTTTACGAGTGTACCTTTTTTGATTATTAATTATTACTTAATTTGGAACATTTTTTCTGATTTTCTTGTTTTTTGAATCTTGGTCTTGGTTTGTATCTTTATACCCTTGCAGAGGGTATTATAATTTTTTTAACTGCAACGCAGTAAAGAAAATATCTCCGACATTAAAAAAGTATATATATTCTTGATCAGGATCACCTCCTGAGTTGATATGAGCATGTCCGTCTGTCTGTCCGTCTGTCTGTTTCTACGAAAACTAGTCTCTCAGTTTTAAAGCTATCGACTTGAAACTTTGCACACACCCTTCTTTCCTTTGCACGCAGTTTATAAGTTGGAAGGGCTCGGATCAGCTGACTATATCCCATAGCTATCTCCATATAACTGATTGATCGGAAATGGTATAACTTCGGTGTTTTTAGAGATAGAGAAATTTTACGTGAGAGCTATTTTTGGCAAAATAATACGACATGCCAAATTTCATGCCAAGAATCGGCCCACTATATCCTATAGCTGCCATATAACTGAACGATCGGAAATGGTTTTTGGTAGAAATACGAACTTTTTTTTTTAGATTTTGTATTATAATAAATTGGGTTATATTATCATATTCCCATAAGGATCGGCCAACTATATCCGATGTTTGCGATATACATCCGGTTTTAACTGCAAGGGTATATAAGCTTCGGCTCCGCCCGAATTTAGTTTTCCTTTCTTGTATTGTAATCAATGGGGTTTATTAGGATATTCTCATTAGGAGCAGACAACTATATCCGATGCTTGCGATATATATCCGGTTTTAACTGCAAGCATTTGTTCAAAAAAAAAGTAGGAGCCACGCAATGAGCTCATTGAGCAACGAACAAAAGAACGAGCGTAGAAGTTCAGTGAACCAAAGAAAAACTGCTTCTACTCTTACTTTTCAACCCGCGATACCGAAGTGGAAAAATCGGCGATTATAAGCAACCCGGCTTTACTGACCATTTGAAACCCAATGGGCACGGTCTTGCTCACCCGCTCTGCTCAATCCGACTCCCGAGTCATGGAGTTCGCAGTGTAAAACCCCCCCTCCAATATCGGAAACAAATTTCGCACCAACAACTAGCAGCGCTACAACTTCTGCAACAACAGCGAAAACCTCTGCAACTCAAAGTACCGCGACGTCAACGACTACAGCGAGTACAAAAACAACAACCTCGGAAAGTGCCAAAGCGGCAACGGCCACACAGACTGGAATGGATCGCTACATCTAAATTAAGCACAAGCTTTGCCGCTTTGCAGAGTAATCCGGCAGGCAATAAAACAAAAACTAACCGCGTCCTGAAGATCGACGAAAAACCAGGCAGTTCCACTAGTAATAGATTTGCCCCACTAACGGAGGTTGAGGAAAACCAACCAGTCAAAGACATCGCAACAAAACCCAAGCCTCCTTCAATCAATACATTCATGAAACACAGGTGCAAACTTAGACTGAAGAGCACTTCCGAATCGTGTCTAAATATCTGAACAATGCTCAGAAAAACTATTACACGTACCAGCTGAAAATCAGCAAGCGCCTACAAGTGGTAGTAAAGGGGATCAAACACGATATTATCGCCGCGGAAATAAAAACCGCCCTCAAAGAAAAGTGCTTCGCCGCCAAAAATCTTAACATTCTAAATAAAGATAAAAAGCCATAACCCCTCTTCAAGGTCCAGCTCAAGCCAGAAAGGAGGTCGCTGAAAAAAATGAAGTCCATTCAATCTTCAAGTTGCAATATCTTTTGCATCGGAGAATTACTGTTGAGGAGATACATAAACGAAACGGGCCAGTCAAATGCAGTAATTGCCGAGAGTATGGACACACAAGGTCATACAGCATACTTCGGGCTGTCTGTGTTCACTGCACTTCAAAAAAAGACAGTACCGTGAAGAAATGTGGGAGCTGCGGAGGCAACCATACGGTAAACTATAGAGAAAATGAAGTCATGGGTCAAGCGACCGCAACGCGCAGCCAAAAGAATGTGTACATTGCGTCAAAAGCTACGCCAATCGTCCTCTTCGCCAAAGCTGCGGTCCCCTAAACACCACCAACGGCTTCTCCTATGCCGATGCTCTACGATCTGGAATGGAAAATTCAATTTAACCTAACTCACAAACCGCTCAACGGGCCCCAGAACAGAATAGCAAAATGGAAACTATGATGCTCCAACAAAATATGATGGATCTTATGTCGTTCATGAAAACGATCATGCAAATACTTGTTCAAAAACCAGCTGCTCGTAGCCAAATCATCCAAATCATCTATGCAAGCTCTACGAATATCAATGTGGAACGCCAATGGTGTCTTACGGCATAAACTGTCAAAATTGTCACATTTATTAACCGAAAACCATATTTACGTTATGCTACTGGTGAAAACGCATCTTACAAGCAAATACAACTTTCAAATAAGAGGCTATACAATCTTCCGCACAGATCATCCAGATGGGATGCAGGAGACTACAATGCCAAACATACGCACTGACTTCCAAAGGAAGGCAATTGTACAGTGCAATTATAAATGTGAGAAATAAACTAGACTATGTTTCTTCTGGCAGTCCAACGTACTGGCAATTAGACCCACGCAAGCTCCCAGACCATATTGACATTGCGGTGAAATAAAACATACTTCGAAATCTAACAAGTGTCAAAACAGTCTCGGACTTATCATCAGACCACTCGCTTTTGCTTTTAATGCTTGTATAATGCACAGAAATAATCGAACACCCCTGGAGCGCCCTGGAAAAAGTACTCGTTGCGGCAGCTAAAATCTCTACTCGTTAAAGGAAGGAAGTAGATAGAAACAAATAATATAGATCGTGCGAGAAAAGAGGCGCCCGCATCGTGATTGGAAAAGCAGCAAACAGCAATTTTTTAGTTTCAAAAACAAGAACAAAGTATCCCCTGTGGCGGGCCCACCTAAATATTAGCGCCCCAATTTAAACGAAAATTTAAATTCATTCCTCCTGCCAGTAATTCAGCCAGAGGCTACCCCTCAGCCAGCTGCACCTTCATTCCGGCCGAACGAAATCGAAAAAGTCATAAATCATGGCTATTTTCCAAAAAAGTGGAATAAATCCATCATTATAATGATACCGAAGCCTGGAAATGAGTGTTTTGTATACTGTGGATATTCTTTCTGTGGATAAACTCACGATCGCCACTGTGCCTGGACTACAAGTTACTACTGTACAATTCAGTCCTAAAGCCAATCTGGACGTATGGCTCCCAGCTGTGGGGGAAAGCGAGCAGCAGCAACATAGACATCATACAGCGCGCACAATCAAAAATCTTGAAAACTATCACAGGGGCACCTTGGTATGGTCGCAACGAAAACATCCACCGGGATCTGGGCATCCTCGCAGTGAAAGACGAAATCCAGAAGCAAAAAGAGTCATACAAAGAAAAACTGTCTTCGCACCCAAATTTTCTCGCTCGGGATTGACTCGGGTTTCTAGCGTATCCCGCCTGCGACGCAACGACCCCCCAACCCAGCAATCGATTTTTAGGGCCGTCTAACTCTGTATCAGTCAATTTAACTGTTAGTTAAGCTAAAAATATAAGATTTGATACACCTCTTGTTAGTTTCGCAAAGAGAAGATTCAAGAAATAAAAGCAACGTTTAAAGAAAAAACAAGAAATGAAAGCTATTTTCGGGCGGAGCCGAAGTTGATACACCCTTGCAGTTAAAACCGGATATATACCGCAAACATCGGATTAAGTTGGCCGATCCTTATGTTAAATCATAATAAAACCAATTAATTACAAAAAAAAAAAATCTAAAAAAATGTCCCAAGCTTCTATCTTCAAAAATACGAAAGTTAATATTTCTACACAATACCATTTCCGATCGTTCAGTTATATGCCAGCTATAGGATATAGTCGGCCGATCCTAATGAAATTTGGTAGGCTGGATCAACTAACCAAAAATAGAATTTGTACTAAGTTTCAGCATTCTACCTTCAAAAACGCGAAAGTTGGGTCATTTCCGATCGTTCAGTTATATGGCAGCTATAAGATATAGTCGGCCGATCCGTATGAAATTTGGCATGTCGTAATGTTTTATGTCGAAAAATAGCTCTCGTGTCAAATTTTTTTCTACCTCTAAAAACACCAAAGTTATACCATTTCCGATCAATCAGTTATATGGCAGCTAAGGATATAGTCGGCCGATCCCAGCCGTTCCGACTTATATACTGCGTGCAAAAGAAAGAAGGTGTGTGCAAAGTTTCAAGACGATAGCTTTAAAACTGAGAGACTAGTTCGCGTAGAAACAGACAGACAGACGGATATGCTCATATCAACTCAGGAGGTGATCCTGATCAAGAATATGTATACCTTATAGGGTCGGAGATATTTCCTTCACTGCGTTGCACACTTTTGGACAAAATAATAATACCCTCTGCAAGGGTATAAAAATCTATTCTACTGAAGATTTTTTCTATTTAAGCAAGAGCCTGCTTTTACTATTTTTTAAGTTTTTAAGGCACCTTGTAAGTCAAGGATATTTTCTGGCACACATGTGTAAAAAAATGTATTTATAGTATGGTAAACATTTTCTAAGGTTACATTTACATCGGTGCATGCCAGAGTATCGGACCAATCAAGGTTATCGATAAGGCTATTAGTTTTGTGAATATCAGCTTTACGGTACTATGTGGTACAGCACATAAGTCTAAAAGCTGACTTTTCGTCGTTAAACCATTTTATTTCAGGGATATTAAAGTCACCCAGAGGTAAACGCTGGTTGACAATTGACAAACTGGGACCAATTATCCCAGCATGTAGGCGGTTCAGACGAAAGCGGAATAGATGAACAGGTATCTGATTATGATTGTATAATGAATGTATAATGATTGAATAAATATAGGCGGACAAAATAGTTTTGTGTACTTGCTGTATACTTGTACTTACTTGGAAAAACTTCCGAGCTAAAGATCTCCGGTTTTAACCAAGTGTCTGTAAAGGCTTAAATATGGAATGGAAAGAGGAAATAATCAAAATAAAGTTTAGGACCTAAAAAAATTAATTTTTTTTATTTATTAAATAAATACCAAAGTTGGTCGTTTTACCATATACCATTGCCGATCCATCAGTTATATGACAGCTATAAGATATACCCAGCCGATCATTATGAAATTGGGTGGGTCGGATTAACAGACCAAAACTGGAATCTGTACGAAGTTTCTATTCGTACAGATATCGGGTCATGTCCTATCGTTCAGTTATATGGCTGGTATAGAATATTGGCCGACTATTTTATTCGTTTTATTTTGTCAAACTATTATAGCATACACCCGGATTCTAAAAACACCGATGTTATACCATTTCCGATCAATCAGCTATATGGCAGCTATAAGCTAAAATCGACCGATCCCGGCCTATTCGATTTATATACTGCGTTCAAAAGAAATAAGGATGTGTGCAAGTTTCAAGTCGATAGCTTTAAAACTGGGAGTTCGATAGCTTTAAAAATAGTTTGCGTAGAACCAAACAGACAGACGGACATGCTCATATCAACTAAGGAGGTGATCCTGATCAAGAATATATACACTTTATAGGGTCGGAGAGGTCTTGTTCACTGCGTTGCACACTTTTGGACAAAATTATAATACCCTCGGCAAGGGTATAAAAATCACAAAACTTTTGCCGACCCAGACGAAGCACTGCCCTTTAACATCTGCCCTTAAAAGACTATAGCCACAATTAAAGCCGGTGTACTCCAAGTCACACCCAAGCCACATGCGTGCCGAGGTTGAACAACTTCTAGCGGACGGCGTGATCGAAGTCCCCATATAACAACCCTACCTGGGTTGTAGATAAGAAGGGTAGAGAATAAAATGGGGTTAAGGAGAAACGACTACATATTGACTTCAGGAAATTAAATAAAACGAAGCGTAGACGATAGATATCCTATCCCGACAATTTCGACGATACTGTCGAATATGGGAAAGTCAAAGTATTTTACCACACTCGACCTCAAGTCAGGCTTTCATCAGCATTGTTGCCATTTTAGCTATTTTATTGCTGAGTGTAGTCTATCCCATCCAGCTTTCCGGATGAAGGCAACGACTTTGCGTGGAGCGATCTCTGCGAGGTGTGTTAGTTTCGTGAGTGCTGCTGCGCCCAAGAATTTGTCCCGTGATGAGTGCCGCTCGACTGTCTGAAATGATACAAATTGCTTCTTCCTCGATAGCTATTACTTCTGCTTGGAACACACTACAGTGGTCGGGGAGTATGAAGGACTCATTTTGACACCCCGCTCGCAATAGCCATTAAACTTTGAACCGTCTGTGTAAACATGAAGGGAACCGACTGGTTCCGGGATTTGTGTGGCCCGTTCCTTCCTCGTTGAAATATATACCTTTTTATATTTGAAGGTGGGATAATCAACAGGTATACAGTAGTCTGTAGCCCCCGTTGGCGTGAAGTGGTGTAGTCCAAACTCGGTGTGTCATAGTAGTTAGTCCTTTTCCATAGACCCGCCTCGCGTAGCCTAATTGCCGATAGCGTGGCTATTTTGACCCCCACTATCTCTACAGGTAATAGGTCGAGTATGAAGTCTAGGGCGTCTGTTGGTGTGGTATGTAGACTGCCTGTAATGCAGACCTCCGCCATCCTTTGCGTTTTCCTAAATCTCTTTCTACGTGTGGAGTTTGTGGGAGTAGGCAACCAGACCACCACCCCATAGAATAGGATGGGTCTTACGACCGCTGTGTTAAGACATCTGACTATCTTTGGGGACATTCCCCATTTGCGGCATGTATAGAGCGCGGCTGTTGCCTTGCTTACTCTATCCATAGTTTTTAACTTCCAGTCCAGTTTTCTGTCTAGCGTAATCCCTAGGTACTTGGCGTTACCACTGAGGGAGATTGTTTAAATTCGGTATTTTTTACTTCCTAGTAAAGAGGTCAAGCTCGGTTTTGGATGTGTGTACTCCTAGTCCGTTCCTAACTGCCCATGTTGATAGAACCCTCAGTTTGTCCGGCATGTGGTCGTATTGAGTCTGGGGAAATTTTCCAGAGAAAGCTATCGCAACATCATTCACATAAGCGATGACTTTGCAACTACCACCATCTAGAGTTTGTGGGAGCAGGCCACCAGACCACCACCCCATAGAATAGGATGGGTCTTACAACCGCTGTGTAAGCCATCTGACTATCTTTGGGGACATTCCCCAATTGAATCCAATGGCTTTGCGGCATGTATAGAGCATGGCTTTTGCCTTGCTTACTCTATCCATAGTTTTTAACTTCCTTTAATAGTTTTGGAAGTTTATCCATAGATAGTTTTGGAAGCCTTTAATTCGGTACTATGTACTTCGGTACTAGAAAGTGTTTTTTACTTCCTAGTAAAGAGGACAAGCTCGGTTTCAGATGGGTTTACTAATAGTCCGTTCCTAACTGCGAATGTTGAGAGAACCCTCAGTTTGTCCGACATGCGGTCGTATAGAGTCTGGGGAAATTTTCAAGAGAAAGAAATTGCAACATCATCCGCATAAGCGATAACTTTGCAACCAACACCATCTAGGGATCTTAGTAGGCTATTAACCACCACTTTCCACAGGGGGGAGAGTACACCTCCTTGCAGAATGGCTCTTCTCACGTATCTTTGAACAGATTGTCCTGCATTGTCGCCTCAACAGTCCTGTTTACCAAAATCTGCTTTATAAGGCGTACGTATTGATTAGACAATTAGACAATCAATACGTACGCCTTATAAAGCAGATTTTGGTAAACAGGACTGTTTAGTCTCGTCCTAGTCTTGTCAGCGCATTGATAATCGAGCATGGCAGGATGTTTGTGAACGCACCTTCTATGTTTAGAAAAGCAATGAGTGCGTAAAGTAGTGATCTCGTGGAGTGCCGTATCCGTGGATCCGCCCTTCCCATACGCATGGTGTGATTCCGAAATATCATCTGTGTCGCGGGCACGATGCCTACTCTGAAAATTGCTGAGAAAACTTTCCTGTCCCATGACCTCAGATTGGGTCTGGCTTGGATTAGTTGTGCCGGCACAATGCCATCTGGGCTTGAGGATTTGGGCTTGAAACTGTTTATCGCATAGTTGAGATACCTATTACTCAATAGGTATTCGAGATGGTTTGGGAGGGATAGTTTTCTGCGTTTCCGGGGTTGTTTCTTTTTGAGAGCACCCCGGGAAATGTGCAGTTGTGAGAGCCTCTTTTTTTACTGGACGTGGTCCAACTACCTGAGTCGGAAAGCCTCCGATGTCTGTTGAATGCCAATGCCGAACTTTGTCCAGGCATTCCTTTTTGCCCTACGTAGTTTTTTTTTGTACTGCCTGAGGTCCACTTTGTACGCCTTTCAGGCTGTCTCTGTGTTTTCCTTACTGGCGAGATTAAAGGCTTTGCGGGCCCTGGTCTTAAAGGGCGCAAGTGTTTGCGACCACCTAGGTGATTTCTTTGACATGCTACTGCCCGAGAAGGCCCAGCCGCAGCCGTCCAACCGCTCGTTCGCCGAAGTAACGAAGGGAAGAACCTTAATTGGAGTCCTGCACAAGGGCTCCAAAGATGAGCTCATCCCTAAGGACCTTTGGCGACGTGTGGTTAACGAGTTGCATGGGCGCTTTGTGGTGAAGATACTACAGAGCGGAGGACCCCCACCTGAATGCGAAGACGCAGGCTGGTATCAGAATAGCGTTAAGGTAATTGCCTGCCAAGGTCTTCTTTTCGTCACTTCAGCAAACGAGCGGTTGAACGGCTGCGGCTGGGCCTTTCTCTTCTTGGCTTTGTCCTCTCTCCATTGAACTCTGCTTATTCGCGCTCTGCGCGATCTCCTTGGCAGGATCTGACCCAGCGAGCTAATTCGGCTCTAGCCTTACACCCGCCATTTCTGGTTTGAAGTCGGGCAGTATCTCCCCTTCCCACTTTATAATCTCGGCCTTGTCCGGGTTGGCTTCGGCCGATGGGTCCACCCTCATTAGGCTGCTCTCCTCCTATCTTTATAGGAGCCTTTTCGCTGCGTCTAGTGAGACGCCGCCGGACCAGGGCTCGGACCTTAGAGGCCCCGCCGGTTGGATTAGAGGTTGTTCCTGGTTTGGTTTTATTCCACGCCGTTTGGTGATCCCATGGCTAGCCCTGCTTTAGAGGAAGATGCCTCGGCTCCCACCCCCATACCGGCGCGTCTCGTCCCGGATGTTGCCGCTCTGTAGCAAGCTTCTTCAACCCAGCAACTCCTTGGCATTTAAGGGAGTTCCGATCTCCACTTTGGTTTTTTTTTTTACAATTAGGAATGGCTAAAGGAATGTTCTTCTCCCCGCCCGCCTACGATTTGCGGTGTACACATCTGGATTTGCTTCTGAATTTCATCTTAAACTGCGAGGATGCCAAGGTTCGAATGAATGTTTTGTTGCGAAGACACCAAGGATCCCAAGTGATTGTTCTCAAAGGTTTTATTGTGCACGCTGTATGATGTGTATGTTTCTGCTGCTCGAGTGCCCCCATAGCTGAGAACCATAAGTCAAGACTGGCTTTAGGATTGAATTATAGAGTAATAGCACTAATCATACAGCATATAGGAAACCCATTTTAAAACGTGTGACCACGTGTTTGCAGCAGTGGTGCCAGAAGCTCCAGCAGCCCGCCTCCTTTCGCAAGGCCGATTACACGGCAATTGGCGATACATTCAAATCCGTTCGCCAATTCCAAGGCGCAAGATCCAACACAAGATCCTTAAGGCGGGAAGGAAAAAAAGCAAAGAACCAGCGGAGTCGGTCGATGAGCGCCAGCAGTTGCAGTTTGTGGCGAGACTCTCCTCCACATTGATTTCCACGGAGGAGATTTACGGTAACGGGAAAACCAGCTAAAGCAGCCGGAAAAGTCAGAGTTACAACAGCAACAGCATGACCGTTATCGAGAGCAACTATATAGCCGTAAGGGAGGAGAATCCCGATATAGACGCAGAGGTGCGCTATCTCATGCCCAGAATGGCATTACGATATCGAGCATCAATAGTGAATATCGGAAACAAACGGGCAATACATTCCCGCTGCACGACAATGTCACCGACTTCCTGCTCACCATTCCATATGTCACCGCCGAATGCAGTGAGACCGGCAAGAGAATTTTCAACATGAAGCCCAACAAGGATAATCGTCATCTGTACGATATGGTCCTAAGTCCTAAGTCCGCCTTCCTCCGTGGAGTACAATAGGCCGGTGGGGCAGCGCGGACCGCCCCGTCACTGGCGGTATCAGTACAAGCGCCGGGCCCAACCCCCGCTGGAAAACACAAAACAGATAAAAAAACTGAACACCGAACAGAATGGTATGGAGAAGCTCCAGGGAAATGTCCAAATCAAAGCGATTAAGACCAATTCCGCTTCCCTGCAGAAACTGGCCAAGGCTGCAGGGGAGTCGAATTGGTGCTACCAGGATAATTGGAATCATCTCAACAATTTCTACCAACAAAACAACGTGAATGGACCACAAAATCCAGTGCCACCCAACATTTACATCGATACTCCGGATCAGCACACCCAGGTGACAGATCCAGAGCTACTTAATTGCCAGAACCGAAATCCCAGCCAGAACCAAAACTACCACCAGGATATATATAATAACCATAACAGAGATATGCTTGAATTTAAGAGACCTCGTGACTTAACACCCACTCCCACCACGACCAGTGGCACCCAAAATGACCCCATGATGACTATCAGCTCCGATTTTGATGCCTTTCTGCTTGATTTTCCGCTCATGGGCGATGACTTTTTCCTATATCTGGCCCGCATGGAGCTTAACTGTCGCTTCAAGCGATACGAGTGGGTCCTGCAGTCAGGACTTTGTGTCTCCGGACAGACAATCATTGGCGCCAGAAATAGGTTTAGGAAAGTTTACTTACCAAAGAATACCCAGATCATAGTCAACATCGGATCGGTGGATATAATGCGGGGCAAGCCCCTAGTACAGATCGAACACGATTTTCGATTGCTAATCAAGGAGATACACAGCCGGAGATGCATCCCGATCTTAACAAATCTGGCACCTCTGGCCAACTACTGTCACGATAAGGTCCTTTGCGATAAGATCTCCAAATTTAATAAATTTGTACGCAACGAGGCAAGAAGTCATCTGAAGTTCATCGATATTAATTCTTGTCTCATAAACGCTTAATTCGCTTAAATTTTAATATGTTATATGTCTATGTGTCAGTGTCCCTGTCTATTTTTATGTTCAATTGTATTCGTGCGCTTGTGAGAGTCCCCCTAATTGTTTATACATGTTTTGTGTTTTTTGTTAGTTTTTAACTCTATGTGGTTTTCGCAGCCTGATATTGGATTCGTAATATTTAGAGCTTTCGCCCATTTTTTGCATCTATCCCAAAAACTGTGTGAAAATACGATTCTCGAAGTGATATTAGGATGCTAAAAACTTTCTCTACACTCTAATAATTATTCCATCTTACTTTTACTTTACTTTTTTATTACTTTTCATTTCAATTTATTGTTTCTATTGGATTGCAAAATGGAATTTAACTGCAAATCATTGCGAATCTGTTTTTTGTTCTCCTTTTTTTTCTGTTTTGTGCGCCAAAATGCTGCATGCTCATGTATAGGAATCTGATGCCGCCTTGCCACAAGAGTGGGTGGTGGGGGTTATATACATTTGAGTCATGCCGCATTTTGGTCGCGATAAAATGCATTTGCTTCCCTTGAAGCATTCGCTTGCACAAAATCAACGCCGCGGCCGATTTATTATTGATGTGCCAAGCAATTTCAAGTGAAACATTTGTGAGATATTCGTGTTCTGGTTTCCGGTTTAAAAATCCACACTTTTTATAAAACAATTTTCAAGGCCAACTTTATAGTCTTATCATAGTCTTACCTATTTTGAAGATATATACGTACTAATAATACCCTTGCAGAGGGTATTATAATTTGGTCCAAAAGTGTGCAACGCAGTGAAGGCGACATCTCCGACCCTATAAAGTATATATATTCTTGATCAGGATCACCTCCTGAGTTGATATGAGCATATCCGTCTGTGCGTCTGTCTGTTTCTACGCAAAAAAGTATCTCAGTTTTAAAGCTATCGACTTGAAACTTTCCACACTTTGTAATATTTTAAGCAATAAACAATACGCCGTGCCAAATTTCATAAGCCTGAACTGAACGATCGCAAATGATCCAACTTTCGTGTTTTTAAAGATAGAAAGCTGGAACTTGGTACAGATTATATTCTTGGTCCGATCTACCGAATTTCATAACGATCAGTTGACTATATCTTAAAGCTGACATATAACTGAATGATTGGAAATGGTTTTTGGTAGAAATACCAACTTTAATATTTTTGAAGAAAGAAGCTTGAGACTTTTTTTTTATATTTTATTGTAATTTATTGGTTTTATGATGATATTCTCATAATTTGATGAGTTTTTTTTGGGCAGTTAATCCGACTTACCAAATTTTATAACGACCGGCTGACTATATCTTATAGCTGCCACATAACTGAACGATCGGAAATGGTTTTTGGTAGAAATACCAACTTTGGTATTTTTGAAGATAGAAGTTTGGGACTTTTTTAAGATTTTATATTATAATAAATTGGGATATATTATCATGTTCTTATAAAGATCGGCCAACTTTATCCGATGTTTCCGATATATATCCGGCTTAAACTGCAAGGGTATATCGACCTCGGCTCCGCCCGAAGTTAGCTTTCTATTCTTGTTTTTTATATATTTTATTGTAATTAATTGGTTTTATGATGATATTCTCATAACGACCGGCAACCTTTATCCGATGTTTGCGATTTATATCCGCTTTTTACTGAAAGGGTATATCAACTTCGGCTCCGCCCGAAGTTAGCTTTCCTTTCTTGTTTTATTAAATCTACTCTTAATCTTTAGACTAAGACTTTATACTAAGACTGTATACTAAGACTGCATTCTGGTTGCGCGGCCCTCAGGTCGGACGGTGGGTGGGTAAGTCACGAAGGCGTGATTGGTTGCTGGCGACGAAGGCGTGATTGGTTGCTCAACCTTGTTAGACCTTTCGCCAGGTGGTTAGGGTTAGCTTGGTTAAGTACTTTACTTTCTGTTCTGCGATCACATCTTGTAACGAACTGTTATTTCTGCTTCCGCTCGCCACAATTTGCCGCGGCTAGCTCACAGAGTTTGGCGGATCCGTTCTACCGAATTTATAGATTCGACGTGATTGCCCAAGCCCAGAAAATAATACAAGTAGCTTTCCGTTGCGTAGTCTCTTTATTTTCTGCTCTCTCTGTTTACAACTGTGATTCATGCGGGTTCCCGGGAATGACCCTTGGTGCGTCCTTGGTGACCCTTGGTGTGTCCGTCCTGGATATCTCCTCCGTTGCTGGTGTTTCCGCTGTTGCTCTCGTTGCCGGGGCTCCTCCTCGTTGATCCGTCGTCACCTTCCACCTCTTCGGTTCGGTCTGGCCTTCGGCTATGTACTGAAAAGCCTCCACTACGCCGTCGGGGATACGCGCATACGCGCCGTACCGCCGGGGCTCGGGAGTTGGCGGGCTGTAGCCTCCGCTACACCAGGATGAACGCCGTGCTCTGCGCACCGGCGACACTGGTTCGGGAGATAGCTACTGACTGTCGCCTCTGCACCACCAGGGAGATGCGCCGTGCATGCGCACCGGCGGACCTGGTTCGGGGTGTGCGGCCTGTAGGCTCCGCTACGCCAGGAGCACGCCGTGCTTTTCGCACCGGCGAGTCTGGTTTGGGAGATGGCTACTGGTGGTCGTCCCCGCAACCCGCTGTGCATGCGCACCAGCGGCCCTGGTTCAGAGTTTGCTGTCCACAGCCGGCTCCGCT
This sequence comes from Drosophila parabipectinata, assembly GCA_018153455.1. Lineage (NCBI taxonomy): Eukaryota > Metazoa > Arthropoda > Insecta > Diptera > Drosophilidae > Drosophila > Drosophila parabipectinata. The sequence goes on along the minus strand of JAECYA010000357.1, from coordinate 612,580 downwards.
ACGCCAGGAGACGCCGTGCCTTTTCGCACCGGCGGGCCTGGATTGGGAGTTGCCGAAGTCTTGTCAGTCTCCGACCGGGTCGGAAGTCGCCTGTCCAGGACCGTACGTCACTCTTTCGGCCGGGTGACCCCCGCGCGTACGCGCCAATGGGCCCGGGTCAAGAGCGGCTTGGTGGGTGATCGGGGCCTCCCCGATCGCGTTCCAAAGCGGGCGTGAGTTCCCGAGTTGGCTTATCCGCGTCCTGCAGGACCACGCCTGTTGGTTGCGAGTCAAGAACCCGCGTGGCGTACGCCAGACTTGTTCTTTCCTCACTTCCTTGCAAGGCTACCTGCTTTGACTTGGAATAGCCCACGCTCGACTCTGTTACCCTGTAGCTTTCGAGGAAACCAACCGACGCCGATCCTCTCTCGTCCTGTCCTTCTCGTCCTCCGGAGCGAAACCGGGCTCGGGATCTTGAGTCGGCCTGTCCTTTCCGGTGCAGGACCACGCCTGTTGGTTGTGAGTCAGGAGTCCGAATGGCGTACGCCAGACTTATCCTTTCTGCACTTCCTAGCAAGGCTACCTGCCGTGGCCAGGAACTGGTCCAACTCGTCTCCTGTCGCCTAGGTCGTTCCCCGTAACTGTCCTCGTACCGTTCTTTCCTTGGCTCGTTCGTTCTCCTTACGTTTGGCTGTCGGACTCTCCAAAGGCGGTCTTTCAACTCAAACAACCGAATCCTTTTTAGAAACGCTCTAACACTTGACTGGCGGACTCTCCACAGGCGGTCCTCCAACTCAACGCTACAAGCTTCCTAAAAAGACTCGTCTCGAGCCGCTCCAGTGGGCCTCCTTTTATACTGACTGGAGCGCCCGTTAATCCTCCTGGACTCTGCTCCTGCCGTTAATCCTGCTTCCAGAATCACGCCACTTTCCCGTTGGCGTGCTGCCGTTACTCCTGTTTCCAAGATCACGCCACTTAAGATATAGTCAACTGATCGTTATGAAATTCGGTAGATCGGACCAAGAATATAATCTGTACCAAGTTCCAGCTTTCTATCTTTAAAAACACGAAAGTTGGATCATTTTGGGCTCCACTTCCGCCTTCTCAAGTTGTAATGTCGCGCCTGGTCCTGGGCAGCTCGCTCCATATTCCTTCTTACTATCTCGAATGTCTCCTTGAGTCTCGCCGCGTTTTCCATGGGTGTTCCTTGCTCGGCTCCCGTGCCCAACACATTCTCGTCGAACAGGGCTCGCGGCATCCTTGGCTCCCTGCCCTGCGTTATAAAACACGGCGAGTACCCCGTGGACTCCGAGACTGCGGAATTTACCGCCAACATTAGCTCCGGCCAGTGTTCGTCCCACTTCCTTTGCTCTTTCCCAGCGAACTGGGCGATCATTGTTTTTACCGTCCTGTTCGCTCTTTCCGTGGGGTTCTCCTGCGGCGTATATGGCGCGGTGAACTGATGGCGTACGCCGAGTTCTCCGAGGAATTTCTTGAAGCTGCGACTGGTGAACTGCACCCCGTTGTCCGTTATTATTATTTTTGGTACTCCATATCGAGTGACGATTCTCTCCCTGAATGCCTTCTGCAGCGCCTCTGTTGTTGCTTTTCGAAGAGGCACTATCTCCGTCCATTTCGAAAACCGATCGATTATCACCAGGATCATCGTATTGCCGTGTTTCGACCTGGGCAGTGGGCCTACGAAATCTGCACATACCGTCGCCCATGGCTCCTCCGGAACCTGTGTCAGCATTTGCCCGGCCATCTGCATCTGATTCGGCTTGTACTTCAGGCACGTCTCGCATTTCCTGACGTATTTCCGGATGTCCCTCTGCATCCCTGGCCAGAAATACCGGGCGGCCACTCTGGCTATGGTTTTCCTTACGCCCAAATGTCCCGCCGTTGGTGCGTCATGATTTTCATTGAGGACCTGCTGCCTCATCTCCAGCGGCACGCACAGCTTCCATGACGCCACTTCCTCGCTTCCGGCTCTATGCGGGACGTGGCGGTAGATCAACCCGCCCTCTTCCACGTAATCCGGGAATTGTTGTGGGCTTGTTGTCATCTTTTTCCTCAATGCGCTTATCCACCCGCATTGTTTGGCGACCACCTCCATGGCTTTCCTAAATTTTTCCATTACCGGCTGGCGGGACAGAGCGTCGGCCACCACATTGAGCTTTCCTTTCCGGTAACTGATGACGTAGTCATACTGCTGTAGTTCGAATACCCACCTCGCTATTCTGCCGAGTGGGCTCTCGATGTTATTCAGCCACTTCAACGCCATGTGGTCCGTGATCACGTCGAACTGGTACCCCTCCAGGTAGGGCCTCATTTGCCTTATCGCCCATACTATGGTCAGGCACTCCTTTTCCGTTGCGGAGTAGTTTTTCTCGGCCCCAATCAACGTTCGACTGGCGTACGCGATCACGCGTTCGCCCTCCTCGGTGTCCTGGGTCAGGACCGCCCCGACGCCGTAGTCGCTGGCGTCCGTTTGCAGCACGAATTTTCTTTCGAAGTCTGGGCACGCTAGCACTGGATCCTCTGCCAGCCGTGACTTTAAAGTCTCAAAGGCCTCTTGGTGTTTGGTTGTCCACTCCCATTTTGTTCCTTTTCGCAGAAGATCGTTCAGGGGCTTCGCTATTCCTGCGAAGTCTGGGACGAAACGCCGATACCACGATGCCATCCCTATGAACTGGCGCACTCCCTTGACGTTCGTCGGGGGTTGTAGCTCTGTAATCGCGGCCACCTTTCCCGGATCCATTCCGATCCCTTGGCTTGTTATCCGGTGGCCCAGGTAGAGCAGCCCCTGCCTGAAGAAATGGCACTTTTCCGTATTTATCCGCAGGTTTGCCGCTCTCAACCTCCTGAACACCTCTTGTAGATTCCGCATATGCTCCTCCTTGGTGCGTCCGATCACTATAATGTCATCCTGATACGCGAATGCGTGTGGAGCCATATCCGGGCCTATGACCTGGTCCAGGGCCCTTTGAAACGTTGCCGAGGCTGAGTGCAACCCAAAAGGCATGACTTTCCATTGGTATAGACCCTTCCCTGGAACGGTGAAGGCGGTGAATTTCCTGCTGCTTTCCTCTAGGGGGATCTGCCAGTACCCATCCTTCAAATCGAGACTGCTGAAGAACCTTGCTTCTCTCAGCTGCTCCAAAATGAAATTTATGCGAGGCATCGGGTACGCATCTTTTATTGATTTTGCATTAATTTGTCGGAAATCAACGCACATCCTCCATTGCCCCGTTTTCTTCTTCACCATTACGATGGGTGAACTGTACGCGCTATTTGAGGGCTCAATGCATCCCTTCTCCAGCAATTCCTCCACCTTTGAGTTTATCTTCCCCTGAATTTTTGGATTTTTGGGGTAATACCGTTGTTTTATGGGAATGTCGTCCTTCATCGTGATCCTGTGCTGTGTTATGTTCGAACAACCCTTCTGGCCTGCGAACGCCTCCAGTTCTCTATCGATGAATCTTCTGACACGTTCCTCTTCCCATTTTTCCGGGAATCCGGCTACCGCTACGGACAGTCTATCCTCCAGGCAGCCGGCCCATCTTTTCCTTTTGGGTATTGAAATTCGGTGGCCTGCGCACGTCAAGGTTGTGCCGAACTCGCTGAGGAAATCCCATCCTAGCACCAGATCGTCCTCCATGCCTGGCATCACCAGCAAGTTTAGTGTTTTTGTGCGATCGCCGAAACTTATCCTGGCTTGGAGCACGACGCGTGTCTCCGTATGGCTTCCGTTAGCCAGCTTCACCAGTTTCCTTGTTGCGATTCGTTGCCCGGTGACCTCCGGCCTTTCCGCTAGCTCTTCGGAGATGAAACTCGCCGTTGCTCCTGTGTCCAGCATGGCCTTTATTTCTGTGCCCTCGACCTCGATGGTTGCCGTCAGCTGCTGCTCCTCCTCGGATAATCCTCCTATTAATTTTGAGAGGCAGCACCGTGCGATCCCGGCTCTCCTCCCTGTTGCTGAGACCGCTGCGCGTTTCCCGCCCTCTGGCAGCATTCCGTGCTCCTTACCCCTATTGCGCCGCACATCTTGCAGAACAAAATTCGTGGGTTCCTGCACCCGCTGGCCCAATGGCCCATGCCACCGCACCTGTTGCATGCTTGAGCCGGGTTCTCCACAGAACCCTGCCTTGGCCCTGCTGCCCACTGCTGACTAGGCTGTTGCGGAGCCGGCCTATGCTGGGTCTCAGGCTGCCATCTTGGCATCCAACTCTGGTTCATGCTGTTCTGTCGCTCCGGTGGGCCTTGGCGCGGTTCCTCTCTTTGCCACCTCGGTGCCCATTGTGTGTTTTGGACGGCCTGGTGGTGGAACTCGTCCCGTTGTCCTTTCTGGGTCCATTGGTCCCTCTGGTACCTTGCCGCTTCGCTATGCTGCGGTTCTTCTCCCTTCCATCTCTCGTTTACGGGCGGCTGACTGTGGCTCCACCTTTGTTCTGTGGCCACTTGCCTGTTAAAGGCCTCTTCCTCCTGCGCTAGTTCCTCAAACTCCTCTGCTAGGCCCATCACCTCCTCTAACGACGCGCAGGCGTATGGCCTTATGAACATTTTCATTCTCGGCATGCAGTTCTCGACGAGCCTCTCTATCACTTCTGTGGGAGCCGGCAATGAGCGGCGATGTCATGCAGGAGAGCGGCGAGAATGGCAAGGAGAGCGCGAGCGGAGTGACAGAGCAGGGGGAGAGTTAGTTGTAATTGACCGAGCGTGCGGAGCAGACGCGACACGATTATTACTTAAATAAATCAATTGTTCTATAATCTAAATTGGAAATAACCTGTCCTTATTGAGGGGGAACTTACGGGTTACTACATTGGCGACGAGGTAAAACTGTTTTTCAAAAATATATACAAGAAATAGCAATAATTAATCTCATTTAAACGTGCATGTATGTATGTATGTAAAACGAAAAACTGCGTATGGCAGTGCCATCCAAAAAAAAAAGGGGAACGGAAAGAAGAACCATAATGTATAACATAAATGAGATTAGTAATTGTTATACTTGTAAATTTCAGCGCAAAACCAAATTACGAAACATAAGTAAAAAGAATAAAAAAAAAAAAAAAAATAAAGAGAGGCTGAGTTTTAAACAAGCCAGATAACTTAAGAGAAATTTACTCTGAAAAAAAGGGCTGAGTGAAAGATTTACATTTTTGCAAGCCGCATGTGTATGCATGTGTAACTATGTATGTACGCAGGTGAAAACGTGCATAGGAAAGGCTGTGCGGAAGAGTTTTGTTTTCCGTAAGCTGTATAATAAATCGACTGCGTGTAAATACAAGTCGAAAGAGGCTGCGTGTAAACAAGCCCAAAAGAACAATTTTTAGTAAAGGCTGTGCGGAAGAGTTTGGTCTTGCGTAAGCTAGATAAGTAAAAAAAAAGAGAGGCGGCGTAAAAACAAGCCCAGAATTTCAAGTCTAAAATGAAATTTTGTTTCGTTGTCTAAAATCTAGCAAACACAAACGCACGACCTCAGAATGGCGGAAAATTATTTAAAACCATTCCTATGTGAAGCGATTGAGAAATCGGTCCTTCGAAATGAATGGGAGAAATGGTTTAGAGCGTTCACTATCTCGATGGAGGCTGAACAGATCGTGGCACCCAAAATGAAGAGAACTAAACTCCTTCACGTAGGTGGGGTACAATTGCAAGCTGTCGCGTTCTCGTTACCGGGTGCACTGGTAGAGGATGACAAGGACGGGGAGATCGACATCTTCACTGTTTTGGTCGAGAAATTAAATGCCTACTTTTCGCCGAAACAAAATTCAACGTTTGAAAGGCATCTATTTCGAAGTATATCACCACATGAGTCAGAGAATTTCTCAAAGTTTATTTTACGACTAAGACAACAAATGTATAAATGTTCTTTCGGCCAATCTAAAGTGGAGATTGAGGAAATCTGCTTAAAAGACAAAATAATTGATTCGTGGGCGCCGCTTGAGCTAAAGAAGAAACTCTTGGGTAAGGAATACTCCTTGGACGAAGTTATTGAAGCGTGCCAGGTCGAGGAACAAATAAGCAAACAATCTCAAGCCATGCTGACGAAACCTATCACTAGCGATTCAATCAATAAAATTACTGCTCGGAAAATAAGGCCAAATCTGGAGTGTTCGAGATGTGGTCGAATGGGGCATGCAAATAGCGATTTCTCCTGTCCGGCCCGAGCAGCTAAATGTAACAAATGTTCCAAGATAGGTCATTTTGCACGACAATGCAGAACAACACAATATGCTCAGCCGAAACACGAAAATAGGAAGCGCCGCCGAAATGATATTCGTTGTGTGGAAGATGAGAGCGCTGATCCCAAACGGAAGAAGGAATGTGCGAATTGTTTTAAGATCTACAGTGACGAAGAAGAAGAACTCATAAACTGCCAAATAGGGGGTCACAACATTGCTCTCATTATTGACTCTGGATCGAAATTTAACCTTATTAGTCAATCAGATTGGGCAAGGATTAACAAGGAACCTACAGCAATCTTCAACATTAGATCACATTCTCAGAAACAATTTCGAGGATATGCTTCTGAACAACTACTTGAAGTAATTTACGTTTTTGAAGCGCCGATATCAGCTGTGCCGGATGTCGAGGTGATTGCAACATTTTTCGTAATTAAAAATGGACGGCAGTCGCTACTGGGCCGAGAGACCGCCATTAAGCTGAACGTTCTTCGGCTAGGTCTAGATGTCAATCGAGTGGAAATGACCACGCCATTCCCTAAATGGAAAGGGGTTAAAATAAAGCTATGGATTGACCCCAAAGTCATTCCAATTCAGCAGCCAGTTCGAAGAATCCCGGTGGCACTCGAGGAAAAAGTTGCCGCTAAGCTGGAAGAGAGTTTAAGTCGGGACATCATCGAATCAGTTACAGGTCCGAGCTCGTGGATATCCCCCATTGTCCTGGCTTTTAAGGAAAACGGCGATATTCGGCTGTGCATTGACATGCGTCGTGCGAATAAGGCCATTCGACGAGAAAATTATCCTCTACCGACCTTTGAGTCTTTTATGCCCAAGCTAAAGGACGCAAAATACTTTTCGCGCTTAGACCTAAAAGACGCTTATCACCAGCTGGAACTGGACGAAGCCAGCAGAGAAATTACGACGTTCATAACACCAAAAGGACTCTTTCGGTACAAGCGGCTGATGTTCGGAATTAACTCTGCTCCAGAAATTTTCCAACGTCACCTCGAGCAGCTATTAGCACCCTTTACTAATGTCATGAATTATATTGACGATGTAATAATCTTTGGAGCTAGCGAAGAAGAACATGACAAGACTGTAAGAGAGGTTTGTAACACATTTAAAGAAAGCGGCGTTTTACTAAACGATCAGAAGTGCATCTGGAAAACAAACAAACTCAAGTTCCTTGGTCATATTATTTCTGACGAGGGAATCGAAATGGACCCGGATAAAATTAATGTGATTAGAATGTTTCGAGAACCACTTAACAAGGAAGAGACTCGGAGTTTCCTAGGTTTGGTGACATACGTGGGAAAATTTATCCCAGACCTGGCAGATTACACGGATCCGCTGAGAAAATTACTGAGGAAGGACTCGAAATTCAGCTGGGGCGAAACAGAAAGAGATGCTTTTCGGAACTTAAAGGATCGACTGGAAAAAGTACCAAACCTTGCATACTTCAACCCGCTAAATCGAACTCGCCTAATAGCAGATGCCAGTCCTGTAGCACTGGGAGCGGTGCTGTTGCAGTTCTCTGTAAATGCGGACCCCTTAATTATTTCATTCGCTAGTAAAGCTTTGTCGGACGTTGAGAGACGTTATTCTCAAACGGAGAAAGAAAGTCTAGCTCTAGTCTGGGCTGTTGAGAAATTTTACTTTTACTTAGCAGGACTTCATTTCGAGCTAGTGACAGATCACAAACCGTTGGAGGCCATTTTTAAACCAACATCGAGGCCTCCTGCGCGCATAGAAAGATGGTTGCTACGGCTACAGTCCTTTGATTTTAAAGTAGTCTACAAAGCGGGGAAAGAGAACATCTCCGACGCTCTATCTCGACTTTGTCCGTTATCAGCATCCGACTCTGGTGAAAAAGAAATGGATTGTAGCATATTACAAGTGATCGAGAACAGCATTCCCCAATCAATGACTATCTCGGAAATTGCAAAGCATTCGGTAAAGGACGAAGAAATTATCGATGCAAAGGCCTGTCTGGAGTGCGACTCATGGAAACCAGGATCCCTAAAACTGCTGTACCCATTTCGATTTGAGTTATCAGCAATAGGACCCCTTCTTTTGCGAGGTAACCGAATTGTTATTCCTCAATCACTTCGGAACCAAGTGCTTGAGCTGGCTCACGAAGGACACCCGGGAGAGTCAGCTATGAAAAGGCGTCTGCGATCCAAGGTATGGTGGCCTCTAATTGATCGTGATGCAGAGAACTATGTCAAACGCTGCAGAGATTGTCTTCTGGTCTCCCAATGCCCTAGGCCAGCACCAATGGATAGGAACCCATTTCCAACAGGTCCATGGATTTGGGTAGCATCAGACATATTGGGGCCCCTACCAAACAACGAGTTTGTTATAGTGTTTATTGACTACTATTCCCGCTATATGGAGTTCAAATTTTTACGTTCAATTTCCACAAAAAGCTTAATTGAAGTAATGAAGGAAATATTCTGTAGATTAGGCTACCCAAAATACTTAAAAACTGACAATGGACGGCAGTATATAAGTCAAGAATTCGAGGAATACTGCAAAACTTGCGGTATAGAACAGGTGAAGACTCCACCCTATTGGCCCCAGGCTAATGGGGAAGTGGAAAAACATGAATCGGTCTTTGGTCAAACGGTTAAAGATAGCACACTCTAATTCAAAGAATTACAGGGAAGAAATCCAGAAATTTGTACTCATGCACAACGTTACTCCTCATGGCACAACAGGAGTAGCCCCCACCCAACTGATGTTTAATAGGGTTATCCGCGACAAGGTTCCATGTATAGGTGATATTGATGAAGAGGTTTCAGACTCGGCCGAAAGGGACAGGGATTGTATGTTAAAAGAAAAAGGAAAGGAAGAGGCAGATAAGAAGAGGGGAGCACGGGAAGCCGTGATAAACGTAGGGGATAAAGTACTCTTGAAAAATGTAGTGTTTCCTAGTAAGTTGACTCCGAATTTTAAGGATACGGAATTCGAGGTTGTTGAAAAAGACAGAAACATAGTTAAAATTAGGGCAGGGGGTAGGACTCTCACGAGGAATGTATCGCACCTCAAGAAAATACCGATCAACGCAAGTCACCTGGATACATCTGGACCCTCATCGTCAAGCAGCCCTCAACCGAAGATGACATCTACTCAGGATCACCAAGACGTCGAAGCAGGAATAGGTCATCGGCTTAGACAGTCCCCAGGAGATTTGGCTCCTTTGGCTGCCCCATCCTTGAAGCTAAAACTTGTCAATAAAGGAGGGATGTGGGAGCCGGCAATGAGCGGCGATGTCATGCAGGAGAGCGGCGAGAATGGCAAGGAGAGCGCGAGCGGAGTGACAGAGCAGGGGGAGAGTTAGTTGTAATTGACCGAGCGTGCGGAGCAGACGCGACACGATTATTACTTAAATAAATCAATTGTTCTATAATCTAAATTGGAAATAACCTGTCCTTATTGAGGGGGAACTTACGGGTTACTACAACTTCTTTCGTGGATTTGCCTAATGGTTTCATTAGTGACTGAAGGTCCACCATGTATTCTTTGAAAGGCTCTCCACGACGCTGCTTCCGTTGGCGAACTTGGTCCGCCAACTTTTCGAAGTATCCTTTCGGCAGAAAGAAATTCTCGAAGCTTGCCTTGAACCTCGCCCATGTCGGCCATTCCTCGTCGTTCATGATGAACCATCTTTGGGCCCTGCCCTGCAGTAGCTCTGGCATGGCTCTGGGGATCGTGTTTATGTCCAATCCGTATGTCTTTGCGGACCACGTTACTCGGTCCAGGAACTCTAACGGGTCCCCTGTACCGTCGAAACGAAACGACCAGTCCCGCACTTGTCTGGCTACTTTGGCGTAATCCACCGGGGCCGGAACATACTTCCTTGACTGCAGCTCTATACTCCTTCCCATCCTTGGATCTGGTACCGCCAGGCTCTCTATAAACTTCTCGGTTTCGCTGGCTGCTCTCTGCCTGGGGGTTGATCTCTGTCCAAATCTTTCCTCTAGGCCGTGCGTTAACGCCAGTACCTCCTCTTCCTTGGATTCGTCGACCCACCTCGCCACTGAGGATCTCATTGCTTCCACAGTCCCGTCTGCTGGTAGACCGAGCTCTTTACACACCTCGCTCAGCTCCTCCTTTCTCAATGTGTAGATCCAATTCTTTCTTCCCATCTTTCTGCTACGTTATTTTCTAGGCTAAATGCAATCACGAAGTTTGGGCGCCAGGTGTAACGAACTGTTATTTCTGCTTCCGCTCGCCACAATTTGCCGCGGCTAGCCCACAGAGTTTCGCGGATCCGTTCCACCGAATTTATAGATTCGACGTGATTGCCCAAGCCCAGAAAATAATACAAGTAGCTTTCCGTTGCGTAGTCTCTTTATTTTCTGCTCTCTCTGTTTACAACTGTGATTCATGCGGGTTCCCGGGAATGACCCTTGGTGCGTCCTTGGTGACCCTTGGTGTGTCCGTCCTGGATATCTCCTCCGTTGCTGGTGTTTCCGCTGTTGCTCTCGTTGCCGGGGCTCCTCCTCGTTGATCCGCCGTCACCTTCCACCTCTTCGGTTCGGTCTGGCCTTCGGCTATGTACTGAAAAGCCTCCACTACGCCGTCGGGGATACGCGCATACGCGCCGTACCGCCGGGGCTCGGGAGTTGGCGGGCTGTAGCCTCCGCTACACCAGGATGAACGCCGTGCTCTGCGCACCGGCGACACTGGTTCGGGAGATAGCTACTGACTGTCGCCTCTGCACCACCAGGGAGATGCGCCGTGCATGCGCACCGGCGGACCTGGTTCGGGGTGTGCGGCCTGTAGGCTCCGCTACGCCAGGAGCACGCCGTGCTTTTCGCACCGGCGAGTCTGGTTTGGGAGATGGCTACTGGTGGTCGTCCCCGCCCGGCTAGCTCAGTCGGTAGAGCATGAGACTCTTAATCTCAGGGTCGTGGGTTCGCGCCCCACGTTGGGCGCCAGGTGTAACGAACTGTTATTTCTGCTTCCGCTCGCCACAATTTGCCGCGGCTAGCTCACAGAGTTTCGCGGATCCGTTCTACCGAATTTATAGATTCGACGTGATTGCCCAAGCCCAGAAAATAATACAAGTAGCTTTCCGTTGCGTAGTCTCTTTATTTTCTGCTCTCTCTGTTTACAACTGTGATTCATGCGGGTTCCCGGGAATGACCCTTGGTGCGTCCTTGGTGACCCTTGGTGTGTCCGTCCTGGATATCTCCTCCGTTGCTGGTGTTTCCGCTGTTGCTCTCGTTGCCGGGGCTCCTCCTCGTTGATCCGTCGTCACCTTCCACCTCTTCGGTTCGGTCTGGCCTTCGGCTATGTACTGAAAAGCCTCCACTACGCCGTCGGGGATACGCGCATACGCGCCGTACCGCCGGGGCTCGGGAGTTGGCGGGCTGTAGCCTCCGCTACACCAGGATGAACGCCGTGCTCTGCGCACCGGCGACACTGGTTCGGGAGATAGCTACTGACTGTCGCCTCTGCACCACCAGGGAGATGCGCCGTGCATGCGCACCGGCGGACCTGGTTCGGGGTGTGCGGCCTGTAGGCTCCGCTACGCCAGGAGCACGCCGTGCTTTTCGCACCGGCGAGTCTGGTTTGGGAGATGGCTACTGGTGGTCGTCCCCGCCCGGCTAGCTCAGTCGGTAGAGCATGAGACTCTTAATCTCAGGGTCGTGGGTTCGCGCCCCACGTTGGGCGCCAGGTGTAACGAACTGTTATTTCTGCTTCCGCTCGCCACAATTTGCCGCGGCTAGCTCACAGAGTTTCGCGGATCCGTTCTACCGAATTTATAGATTCGACGTGATTGCCCAAGCCCAGAAAATAATACAAGTAGCTTTCCGTTGCGTAGTCTCTTTATTTTCTGCTCTCTCTGTTTACAACTGTGATTCATGCGGGTTCCCGGGAATGACCCTTGGTGCGTCCTTGGTGACCCTTGGTGTGTCCGTCCTGGATATCTCCTCCGTTGCTGGTGTTTCCGCTGTTGCTCTCGTTGCCGGGGCTCCTCCTCGTTGATCCGTCGTCACCTTCCACCTCTTCGGTTCGGTCTGGCCTTCGGCTATGTACTGAAAAGCCTCCACTACGCCGTCGGGGATACGCGCATACGCGCCGTACCGCCGGGGCTCGGGAGTTGGCGGGCTGTAGCCTCCGCTACACCAGGATGAACGCCGTGCTCTGCGCACCGGCGACACTGGTTCGGGAGATAGCTACTGACTGTCGCCTCTGCACCACCAGGGAGATGCGCCGTGCATGCGCACCGGCGGACCTGGTTCGGGGTGTGCGGCCTGAAGGCTCCGCTACGCCAGGAGCACGCCGTGCTTTCCGCACCGGCGAGTCTGGTTTGGGAGATGGCTACTGGTGGTCGTCCCCGCAACCCGCTGTGCATGCGCACCAGCGGCCCTGGTTCAGAGTTTGCTGTCCACAGC
>JAECYA010000356.1:0-14348 GCA_018153455.1 Drosophila parabipectinata | reverse complement strand
CCGCTATCCAACGAGTGACAGCTGTCAAACTCCATATAATAAAAACGGTGTAAAAAGGAAAGAAGAAGAAATTTTTGCCTTCTAGATTTTGCGGGTACTGAGTTGACGAAAATTTTTGTTATCGATTTTTATCGTGTTGCCGGATCAAAAAAATAAACAGCTGCTCTCGGGGAGTTAAAAGAAATATTTGAATTTATTTTTATAGGTGTGACATGGAGGGTCAATTGACCAAACAAAAAAATAGTCGGCCCGAAAAATTTTCGACGCGCCAGGACAAATTAAAATTAATTTCTGCAGTCAAGACGAAGCCCATAATATGGGATTTGACCCACAAGGGGCATTTTAATGCCATAAAATGGCATTGAAATGATTTGTGATTGATTTTGATTTTGATTTTGATTTTGACCCAGTTTTCTATTTCTTAATCAGCTCCTTAGCGGCGAAATACATAAACAAAACACCAACATCCAATCGTTTTGAATTCATTTTTGCTTATTTGTTTTTTGTTTAAAAACCACAGCTGTTCAGTATTACCTTATATCTTCATTGTTTTGGTCACACTACCTCGGCAGCCGCATAAAGTGCAAAATCGCTATTAGAATTTCAACAGCGGATTTTTGTCAACTCAATAATATGCTTAACATTACGGTTGGAATTCATTGTACCTCAGAGGACTTATTTCAAATTCAATTACCTTTAAAAAATAATTTCACAAACACATTCCTTTTTACAAGAATCTTTCTACAAGACGTGGAAAACGAGGAAGATAAAGCTATAATAATAGAAGAAACGCACAGCCGTGCTCATAGGGGGCTAGAAGAGAATTACAAACAGATCAGTAAATTATATTATTGGCCAAACTGTTTTTTAAAAGAATATATTAAAAATTGTGTGATTTGTAACAAAAATAAATATAACAGGCACCCAATAAAATTCCAATTGGGGAAGCCCCAATTCCAAGTAAAGAAGGAGAAAATTTACACATTGACATATATTACGCGAAAGGTCTTACTTTCATATTGATTTTGACGCTTACTCAAAATTTCTAGTAGTAAAAGAAATCCAAAATAAATTAAATATCGAAAATAAAGTAATGGAACTTCTTCAACATTTTCCTCAAGCAAAAGTAATAATGACCGATAATGAACCGAGCATTACCTCGGCCCAATTTAAATCTTTCGCACAAAGGTGCAATTTAATTGTACATTACGCAGACCCGAGGCACAGCACGTCAAACTGACAGGTTGAAAGGGCACATTCTACATTAACAGAATTAGCTCGATGCCTTAAAGAAGAATTTTATTTAACTGACTTTTCCGAAATAATAATAAGAGCCGCTCAAGAATATAATCAGAGCATTCATTCTACAACGAACCAAAAACCTTTTGACGTATTATATAATAAAATAGAGCACGAGGACTCAGAGCACAAAATAATCAGGAGAAAATGTTGGAAACATAATGAAAACAGAAAAGAAAAAGAATATCATGTAGCACAGGTAGTCTATGAAAAGAAACACGGGGAAAGAAATAAACTTAAAACCAGATATAAAAAACAAATAGTTAAAGAAAATTTACCCAACAAAACAATACTCAACAATAGAAATAGAATTATTCACAAAGATAATATAAAATTCTAAGTATTTATATATTGTCCTTTTTTTCTTTTCCTTTCCCAGAAAATGTTTTATCAGGTGCTCATACTACACCTTATTTTATTAACCAAATCAGAAATAACACAGCCACACAAAAAAAAAAAGTGTCCGGGTTGGGAGATCCCCATGTATTTTGGACCTCTGAACACGAATCTGAAGTCCGTTTTGGTCCTGCACGTGTACGTTTCTTCCTAACATCAAAAAAGTTTTACATTTTTGGAGGTATGCGACTTTTTTTTTAATGTATTGGATTTTTATGAAACTGGGTACCCTGGGGTTTTTGGGGTCGCTGATTACGAATTTGAAGTCAGATTTTCAAAATTCAATATGGCGGATCCAATATGGCGGACGAGTTTTTGAAAAATTTTTGGATTTTCATGAAACTGGGTACTTAGGGGTTTTTGGGGTTGCTGATTACGAATCTAAAGTCAGATTTTCCAAATTCAATGTGGCGGATTCAATATGGCGGACGAATGGCAGATTTTTGTTGGATGCTTAAGAGAGACATACAAAAGAAAAGCAAAAAACGTAAACGAACTCCTTTGCATAGATCATTTGAAGAAAAAAGAACCCGTTGTGATAAGATAATTCCAGGGGATTGGTTTTAGTTGGATTTTTATTCAGAAGGAGCAGCTGAGGTGCCGCTCCAACGTTCAAAGTGTCTCTGTTCTTTTACAATATTTCTTAAGTCTAAGTAAGGCTAAGTCTCGTAGCAGCGCTGCTCGCAGGCGGCGGCAGAGAGACGGCTATGTACTTATATATAAAGAAATATAATAATATATGTTGTTATGCGCTCTCAAGTGGAGGCGCGAGGGGGTATGCATATGCTGACCGTTTGTTACGATTATGCTGACACTAGCACTTTCTGTGTGCGGGCTAAGGCATAACGATCGGTTCATATTTCGGCCACTTAGGGTTTATGACCGGGA
This sequence comes from Drosophila parabipectinata, assembly GCA_018153455.1. NCBI lineage: Eukaryota > Metazoa > Arthropoda > Insecta > Diptera > Drosophilidae > Drosophila > Drosophila parabipectinata. The sequence goes on along the minus strand of JAECYA010000356.1, from coordinate 11,765 downwards.
CTTTAGATAATGTAAACACTGCAACAAAGTGTTACAGTGCGCACCCTTAAAATAAGTACTCTCGGTACAGTGGGTATTCAATATATGTGCATACTACATCTCCCTCCTTTTGAAAAATAACTAAAAAAAAATTTTTTTTTTTATTTATTATTTTTTTTTTTAGCCTTTGCCTTTTTTTATTAAAAATTTGTCTTTTTCTGCTATTTATATATCCCTTACTTTATAGTAAGGGATATAGTATAGTAGTTTAGATCGTATAGATCGTATAGTAGTTTATTTCTATTCTTATTTGCTTCTAACATAACTCTAGCTCTTTTATAGGCTACTTCTAATCTATATTTACTCACCTTAGCATAGTCATCTATATTATATAGTGCTTCTACACTATCTATGCTATTAAAATGTTTTGGCAAATTACTTGTTTTACCGAATACTAGCTCATATGGACAATAAGTATGTGCCATAGAGGGGTCGTGTTGAAACAGAAGACAAAATATTGAAGCCATACGTCCCAATCAGTTTTATCAGCCGATATGTAAGATCGTATGTATTCATTGAAAGTTCTATGACTTCTTTCTATTGTTCCAACTGTCTGGTGGTGGTGTGCTGTGGATGTAATATTTTCAATATTTAAATATTTGCACAAATCGTCTATAATTGAATTCTTATATTCTGTTCCCATGTCCGTAATGAACGTCTTCATTGGACCGTACTTCAGGATAAAAGATTCAAATATTGTTTTAGCGACAGTATTGGCGTTTTTATTCGGAACAGGTATGGCAACTAAATACTTAGTTAAATCACATATTAAAGTGACTGCATACTCATTGCCATTTTCTGATTTTGGCAGTGGACCAATAGTGTCCACTATCACTCTGTCGAAAGCATTTATTGGTGTGTCTGTAATTGTTAAAGGGGTCTTTGTGTGTTTAGTTATTTTTGATTTCTGGCATTTTTGACATTTTCTTACGTACTCAGTTATATCTTTAGAAATGCTTTTCCAGTAATAGTGTCTTTTTACTTTGGCCAAAGTTTTTGATATGCCAGTATGACCTCCTTGAATTGGATCATCATGAAATGTAGACAAAATTGCTTCTTTTTCTTTTAAATTTGTTATTTGGGTCACCGGGTTGAGTAGCGCTACTCTTAATGTTTTCAATATTTTATTGCCCATTAATTTAAATTTATCTATTGAAGTATATTCAAAGATATTTTCCCACGGTGCCACTTTGAGTTGGCTGATTTTATGTATACCGGCTTGCATTTCAAGCCTTTGGAAAAATTGATCTAAATCAATAACTCCATTAGTATATAAATCGCTAACATCATATCTTGCAGTAATTTTTCTGCCTTGTTTAAATAAACATAACATATTTTTTTATCTGCAAGGTCACTACTTTACGTACTTCATCATTGTTTATGACGTCGTATACGTTGGGCTTAGAAGCTTTATTTAAAGATTGCCTTGGCAATTCTTGTTCTTGATTTTCCGCGCGGAATTTTTGTCTACTTTGATATCTAGTAGTGACTTTTAATACATTTCTAGTTATATTTTGTAAATCTTTGATGGTTATTCTTGATAACGCATCAGCTACGTGATTATCTTTTCCCTTTAAATATTCGACTGTAAAGTCGTATTCTTCTAGTTCGAGCCTCATACGTGTCAGTTTAGAACTGGGGTTGGTCATTGAGAAAAGGTATATTAAAGGTCTATGGTCTGTTCTTATTAAGAAATGTGTTCCATATATATATGGTCTAAAATATAATATCGCCCAGTGAATTGCAGCTAATTCCTGCTCAGTAGTACATTTGTTACTTTCACCTTTTGTAAATGCTCTTGATGCGTATGCAATGGGAAGTTGGAGACCATTATGATTTTGAGTTAAAACCGCTCCACATGCTTGCTTACTTGCATCTGTTATTATGCAGAATTCTTTAGTGAAATCTGGGTATTGTAGCAAGGTAGGTTCCATAAGTTTTGTTTTTAAGTATTGGAATGCATTTTCACACTCATCCGTCCATTTAAAAGGAACATTCTTTTTACATAATCTTGTTATGTGCCGTGAATAATCGGCGAAATTTTTTATAAAGCGTCTATAATAGTTACAGAATGCTACAAAACGTCTAGCACTGTCCGCGTCGTGCGGAACTGGGTAGTTCATAATGACATCGTATTTCTTGTCATCTGGAAGTATTCCTTTATCAGTGCATTTATGACCTAGAAAAGTCACTTCATGCATAAAAAATGAACATTTTTCTGGATGTAGCTTTAGGTTGAATTTCCTACATTTCTCAAAAACATCTGTTAAGTTTTTAAGCATATGTTTTTCGGAACAACCGATTACTATTAAGTCATCCATATAAAGGAACGCTTGAGAAGGTTCTAGACCAGAGAACGCAATAGTCATCATTCTCTGAAACGAATTAGGAGCTATTTTTAATCCGAAGGGTAATCGCGTGAAGCGATATGAGCCGTTGCTCGTTGAAAAAGACGTTATATCTCTTGAACCTTTTTCTAGTTCAATTTGATGGAATCCTGACATTAAGTCAAGACATGAAAAGTATTTTGCTCGGCCTAGTTGATCTAAAATATCATCAATTCTAGGTAATGGGAATTTATCAGATAGTAATTTTTTATTAATCTGGCGATAGTCAATTACTAATCGCCATTTCTTTGCATTTGATCCAGGGGATGATTTCTTAGGAACAAGTAACAATGGGCTATTATATTCGGATACTGACGGTTCGACAATCCCGTCTGAGATTAATTTTTCTACTTGTTTTTGTATTTCATTCACCTGACTATGTGGGCTTCGATAGTTTTTTATATAAACTGGTTCATCATCTTTTAATCTCAGTTTTTGTTTATAAAAATTATTTGTGGTTATTGATTCGGTTTCCAATCCGAATATATCGCTATACTGGGTGCATAGGCTAGTAAGCTGAGACTTGAACTGTGGAGGGAAGTTTTTTGACAGTTGTGATAGTACGGATTTTTTTCTATTGTCTGGATTTGTGTTGACTACATCGTAGTTCGAAAGTGATTCATATATTAGACTATCTGTACTCACTACTTGGTCGTTATTTGTTGTGTTTAATAATCTTATGAAGGCATTATTGGATGTTGCTATGGTATTTGCAACGTAAATACCATGTTGAATTTCCTGATTTGGAATTAATACACTGTCTGCTGTTGAATTAAGTTCAATTTTCCGAATAACTTGGGATCTTGCTGGCAGAAGTATTGAATTATTGCCAGAACTATGAGCTATTGGTACTTTTATTGGGAATTTTAAATTATTGGGTCTAATTATAAGCCAATCTTCAGATGGCTTGAAGTCTAATTGACAGTTGTATTTTTTGATAAAGTCGATGCCTATTATTCCATCGCATGGAATTGAGAAATGTGAATTTAAGATATGAAAATCGTGTGGAATTATGTAATTGGTGGTCTGTATCTCTATAGAAACTAAACCTTGGGATTTTATTATTTCTTGACTTATGCCTTTTATGTCTATGATGTAATCATTTTGGATGTTTTGGAAATTATCCGAAGTTTCTTTTAGAATGGAAATGTCTGCACCTGTGTCTATTAAAAATATAAGTTCTTTCCCAGTAGCTACATTAAAAAATGAAACGAATATATTTTGGCTGAGATTAATAGTGTGAACTCTTACTTCATTTATTGTTGAATATTTAAAGGGTTTTGGGAGTTTTCCGATGTGTTTTGGTTATTATTTTGTGTCAATCTTACATTGCCTTGGTTATTGCTATTGTGGCCTCGGTTTGAGTTACCACTGCCTCTATAATTTCCTCTATATGGGCCTCGCCCTCTATTGTTATTCTGATAATTATTGTTATTCTGATAATTGTTGTTATAATTACCGTTGTTGTAGTTATTGTGATTGTAGTTATTGTGATTACCACGAAAACTACCTCTATAACTGCCACGTCCGCGATTTGAGCCGCGCTGTGGATAATTCTTATAATATAGGACAGTGTTTGACTGCCCAGTTGCTTCAGTGCAACTATTAACAAATTTGGAAACGGCTTCGTTCATCGTACTGAATGTTCCAGCTTGCATGATAAGTTTTACCTTATCGATTGTGCAGTTTTTAGTCATTGCTTTGACTGCATGCTGCATGGAATAATTCCTGGCTAGCTCTAAAGATAAACCATCTGATATATATGCACCTTCTAAGGCTTTCGTCATCTGCTCAATTTCTTGTGTGTATTGGTTAGCAGTTTTATTGCGCTGCTGTAGATTCATCAGCTTCGCTGATAATACCTCAACCGTTTCGCCTTTGACGTTGCTTCTTAGTCTAGCAATCACCTCAGTAATTGTTGTTTCATTACCGATTAGATTCCTGGCGACACCTTTTAGCTTTGTTTTAATGATGGAAATAGCTAATTCTTCGTGCTCGCCTTTTATTGATTGTATTATTTGTAAAGCATCAATGAAACTTGTTAAATTTTCAGCCTTACCATCAAAAACTGGTATAAGCTTAGATGCTGTATTAATAAAATCAATATTTGATTGTGCCATTGTGATGGATTTATCTATCTTGTATTCTATGACACTCGAAGTATCTGAATCTGTAGAGTTATCCAGATCAGTGTATACCGCCGGAATAGTAAGATTATTTAAATCTGTATCTTCTATTTTGGGGTTTACTTTGGGAAGCTCTTCTGACTCAGATTCTTTTGTTTCTGTTGATTCCGAGTCAGGTGCAGTGTCAACTGCTATTGGAGTATTTAGAACGGTTGGTAACGATATTTCTAAACTGAACTTTTGTTTAATAAATATTAAATTAGATCGTAGTCGTATCAAAAGTTTCGATACCTGTGACCAATGATCTTGATTTAATCTTTCCCTATGATCATGTATTAGCATACGCGCTTCATTAAAGCACTCTACCAATATTTCAACGTGCTTCCTAACCGTATTCTTTTGAATGGGTCTATTCTGAGTTAGGGACTTGTACGATTTGTCAAAATTTGTTTTAATTATTGATAACTCCTCGTACAATTTGTTCCAATCCATGCCTTTAGTTTAGCCATACTTTTGTAAATATAATTACATAATATATTTTAATATTTATTTTCTGTTATTTCATTTTCTTAGATTGTAGGTGTTTACATTTGTGTATAATAATTTTTTTTTTTTTTCTGGGTTTTTTATTTAGATTTTGTCCAGGTCATTTGCTTGACTCTGGAATTTTTTCTTTAAACATTTGTTGTGTAATTTATATAATTTTAGCAAAACGCTTGCTAACATTATAATGACGATTATCATTAACAATATTCTAATTGTTTGAAGATCGATTTTTCCTGGTTCAATTTTATTAACGACATTTGCCGTGGAATCTACAACTTTCGTGTCTACTAAACCCATTTTAGATATTGTATATGTTTTTGTTTTTCCAATTTCAATTATATTTTTCTCTGAGTCATATTTTGTAATGTAACTTAATTTTTCTGGGAAGTAATAGTCAGAATCATTTATTTGATCTGTTTTACTTATGCTATTACTTCTCATTAAAAGGGTATTAAAATGTTTCATAAATTTTAGGAATTTATGCTATTTTTGAATTTATTTTTTTTTCTTTCATTAAAATTTTACATAAATTTTAGGAATTTATCGTATTTTTTTTATTGTAAAAAAATTTTTTTCTAAATTTTGTCTTTTTTCTTATCTAACATTTTTTCCTACCTATTATTTGTACAGCTATACGGGCCATACTTTCAAATTGGGCAAAAGAGGTTCCGCTCAATTTTTCAAAAAATATTATAGTATAAAAAAAATATGCATCGCAGTGCAATCAAAAAAATTATGCAACGCAGTGCATGGGTAAAAAAAAGTTTCTCCTCAGTTGATTTTTTTTTTTTTTTTCACGTCAGCTGGTCGTCGCCGGTTTGGCTACGCTGACGTTCCCTCGGTGGCGCAGGAGGTGGCGTATTCCCGCACTCTATTTGCTGCTGCTGCTGTCCGGGGCCTTTTGGACTCAGGCGTTACCGGTGCCGGTCCTCGCACAGGTTTGGTTGCAGTGGGGGCTGTCCAGTGGTCCAGGGCAATCCTTCGGGCACGTCTTTTTTAGTTTTGGTAATGGCTTTGGTGGTGGAGGTTTTGTTATTATTTTTTCATTAATTTTCTTAATCGATACTGAGTGAGTGGTGGCAATTTTTGGGCTTTTTTTTCTTGTTGCTTATTAATTCTTCTTTCAGAAAATCAAGTTCTGTTTGAAGTTTTTGGGCCGTAGCCCACGCGGGAGGTGGAGTGCTTACGTAGAGTAGTCACTTTAGGTGTGCTACTCTTTTTTTTATTTTTTTCGCAACTCCTCCGCGATTGCCCATTGCCTCACTCTACTCACTCAGATTTTTTGTAGATTTATTTTGCATTCTCCAGTTTATCCAGATTTTTGACTATATGTATCCTCCTGGGTATATCCTTTTAATCCTTAGAGGTCCTTCGATGTCCTTCCATCGCTGTCACGGTCGCCATGTGATAAGATAATTCCAGGGGATTGGTTTTAGTTGGATTTTTATTCAGAAGGAGCAGCTGAGGTGCCGCTCCAACGTTCAAAGTGTCTCTGTTCTTTTACAATATTTCTTAAGTCTAAGTAAGGCTAAGTCTCGTAGCAGCGCTGCTCGCAGGCGGCGGCAGAGAGACGGCTATGTACTTATATATAAAGGAATATAATAATATATGTTGTTATGCGCTCTCAAGTGGAGGCGCGAGGGGTATGCATATGCTGACCGTTTGTTACGATTATGCTGACACTAGCACTTTCTGTGTGCGGGCTAAGGCATAACGATCGGTTCATATTTCGGCCACTTAGGGTTTATGACCGGGACTTTAGATAATGTAAACACTGCAACAAAGTGTTACAGTGCGCACCCTTTAAGTACTCTCGGTACAGTGGGTATTCAATATATGTGCATACTACACCGTTATAGCAGTAAAAAAGATAATTAATAAAAAAAATATTTATTATTTAAAGCTAATCTAGAATACCAAACAGCCCTTATAAGAGCTACATGATGTACAAAGTCCGCTCGTGCAACCTACTCGTGGTGTACATCGGGTAATGCTAATGCCGACGGTCCAGGTTGAGTTTATTTCATTTTTCATAAAAATCCAACAATTTTTTGAACAGCAAGAGCTGTTGAAGAATAGCAAGAGCGTATCCCATGATGACCAATCGGGTATACAGCAGCTGGAGAAAAACACGAGGCGTATAAATGGCCGATTTGAAACAGGTCTGCTTTGGAGGTATAAAGATGACAAGCTGCCGGATAGTTTACCGACAGCCCTAACGTGGACACGATGCCTGCACCAGAAATTGACTCGCGAGCCGGAGCTTGCGAAGGAAACTCGCCGACAGCTAGATGAGTACGTGAAGAAAGGATATGGGGAAAAGCCATATTGGTATCTTCCTATCTTTCGCGTGCTAAACGTGAACAAGCCAGGAAAGCTTCGCATAATCTGAGATGCGGCTGCGAAGAGGGAAGGGACCTCGCTGAACACAATGCTGCTGAAGGGACCTGACCAAATAGCGCAGTTGGTACCAATACTTCACAGGTTTAGAGAGATACGTATTGCTATCGGCGGCGATATCGCCGAGATTTTTCATCAGGTCAGGATACACACAGAAGATCAGAGATACCAACGCTTTGTATTTATAGACCCATACACACAACGGAGAGAGAACTACGCCATGCAGGTAATGACGTTTGGGGCTAGTTGCTCCCCCAGCTGTGCCCAGTACGAGAAGAACAGAAATGCAGAAATGTAAAGTGCATACACGGAGGAAGAAGCTATAACAATCATCTTCAGGGCGGATTCCTCATTCGAAACTGGGTATCGAATTCCATAGAAGTATTAAACGCACCCACCTAGTGAGACTAGACGAAACAACGGATGGACAGACCGAGAAAATGCTGGGAATGTGGTGGGCCACGAAAAAAGATCTCATCCGCTACCGTGTATCCCCACGATATCGCCATAGAGAACTTCTCCAAGGAAGGCAACGACCCACCAAACGAGAGTTTCTCAGTGTGTTGATGTCTATATATGATCCTTTAGGGCTCATATCTTTCTACGTAATGTATGCAAAACTAATATTTCAGGAAATATGGCGAAGTGGATGTACCTGGGATGACCCCATACCTGAGGCAGAATGGATTAAATGGAAGCGATGGCTTCGGAGTATCCCAGACGTTGAGAAAACGGATGACGGATTCACAGACGTAGGACGCGCGACCCTCATAGACTCCAAGCGGTTCTCAATCTGGACTAGAGATGAAACGGATATCCGGCAACTATCCGGTATCCGGCCTATCCGGCCTCCATGATACTATCCGGCCGAATACCGGATAGCTACGATTTGGCCGGATAGATATCCGACCGATTTAAAAAAAAAAGCTTTATAAAATAAACATATTTTTGTTAATTATTTGCTTTATTTAGTAAATCTTAAGTATTAAATTACACAATAGAAAGTAAATGTGATACAAGGAAATGGAATTAGTACATTTAGTACTCATACTGCACTAAGGGCAAATTATGATGGATAAATACTAATTCCTCTGCATTGAGAGGTAGCAGGCGGTTGCGTTTTTCTTCATTAATAAGGGCAGCTTTAGAAAAAAGTCTTTCGCTATACACAGTAGTGCAAGGAGCAGAAAGGTAGATTTTTGCAAACTTTGCTAAATTTGGGCATTAGCTGCCCACCAAGAATAAGGGTGCGATCAATTTGCATTGACTAGAGATGAAAGTCCAGCTCACAGGTTATGGATATGGATCTAACTGTTAACTTCACTCATCAACGAAAAAAACCAAATCGAACCGAGTCCACCCGATCGTTGGCGCGACGTCTACGCAAACGGCTAAGTTTTGCAAAACATTCGGATATTCGGCGGCCGGATATCCGGCTATCCGGCCAAATGGTCGGCCGAATATCCGGTATCCGGCCAAACTGCTATCCGTTTCATCTCTAATCTGGACCCGTCTGCTATGGAGTACCGCGAGAAGGGTATGGTGTATGAGGCGATGGAAGGCCAAGGCTCTTCAACGATCGGACATCGAAAATCAGCCATCACAAGAAGATACCAGGGTCAAAGTCTTCTGTGGTCGTACGCTCAGGCGGAGTACTACCAGACGGAGATACGGTTAATTTTACAAGGAAAACCATTGAAGAAGAACAACCTACTATACAATCTGGGACCGTATATGGATTCCGATGGAGTATTAAAGCTGGATGAACGTGCCTAGATGATCAAGGGAAGCGACCGTACTCCCCTGCGGCAGCCATATTACGCAGCTTATCATAAAGGAATTTCACGCTTACCACGAGACGGTGGTTAGATTTCGGCACGCTCACCTCGAGACGGTGGTCAACGAACTACGACAAAAATTTTGGATACCCAAGCTGAGATCCACCCTTGCTCGGATCCGACACTCCTGCCAACAATGCAAGAACCGACAGGCGGCTCCCAAACCGCCGCGCTTGGCGGAACTTCCCTATCCAAGAGAAGCAGCCTTTCATAGACCTTTCAGCTAAACGGGTGTGGACTACTTTGGGCCTCTGATGGTACGGGTCAGACGCAGTTCAGAGAAACGATACGGCGTGCTCTTCACTTGCCTCTCTACAAGGGCAATACATCTAAAGGTAGCGTATTCATTAACAACTGACTCTTGTATTCTAGCGGTGCGCAGTTTTATGACCCGACGAGGGTGCCCAGTAGAAATCTGTAGCGACAACGGCACCAACTTTCAAGGAGCCTGCACGGAGTTGCGTAGGGCGTTCGAAGATGTGGACAAGGATCTACTCTCTCGCGAGTTCACTGGACCCCAGATGACATGGAAGTTCATTCCACCCGCATCCCGTGCGTTCCGTGAAGACGGCGTTGGAATCAATCCTCCTTGACAAACGAGCATCGGATGAGTTGCTGAGAGCCGCTTTAATGGAGACGGAGGCGATCGTCAACTCGCGACCCCTAACATGCATTCCATTAGAAGATGAAAACGAAGAATCTTTGACACCGAATCATTTCCTGCTTGGAAGCTCAACTGGAAGAGGACCGACGATAGAGCCCCTACCCGAAGGAGTGCAGCTCAAGAAGAGCTGGATGGATCGCACCAAGTGGTGCGAAAAGGCTAATCTCTTGTAGAGGGGACATCGTGTATGTGTGCGATCCCGGACATTCGCGTAGCTAGTGGCCGAAAGGAAGAGTCCTGAAGGTGAACCTTAGCTCGGACGGTCAAGTAAGGAGCGCCGCCGTGAGGACCCAATCTGGCGTTTATACAAGAACCGCGACGAAGCTGGCAGTTCCATCTATCGAGAGGGAGTGCTACGATAGATATCAAAACTGATCCCGTGGCATCCGGCAACGCCGAAATTGCAGAACTGATAGTTTAAGCGGGTGTTGAATCTCCGTTAACTCAGACGGTAACCATGTGCCTTAACTTTCTTTTCTATTTGACACTCGAGGGAAGCGGACGAAATGTGAGAATATAGAATTAAGTTTACTCATTACTCATAATTACTCGGGCGGCGCTAAAAAACTTTGATGTTGTCTAAATGTTGTCATTGTCTCATCCTGACCAACCCCAACAATATTTTGTTCCAACCCTATATCTACAATCGGACATGTACCATATGCACACATTACGCACACATTAACCCCCGCACACTCTGTTACCGTTCAAAATCAATGTCTCTGTCTGTCTGCACCGAAAGAAGAATAAGCTTTTGAGGGTCGTGGTGAGGGACAAAGTTTAGCCGAACCATAAGGCCAGATGAGTAAATGCACTCGCTGAACGGAGAATAAGTGCAAAAAAGCTCTCTCCTTGTAAAAATGCAAATAACAAAAACAACGAAAAAAATGAAGAGAACTTTTGCGCGTCTGTGTAATTTTGAACCTCAAGTGAACCAAAACGAAGCCAAACGAAACGATACGAAAAGTTACGAATACGAAACACCAAGGGCGGTAGAAGAGGGGTAGCGAGAAGGCAATGGCGAGACGAGGCGAAACTGAACCTGCCCCACAGTGCTGGGCCATTGGTATAGGTCCAAGTCCAGGCGTTGCATCTGTATTTGTACTATCATGTATCCATGTCTGTGTGTGTGTGTGCGCTGCAAAGTTCTCGACTGGGACGTCTAAAAATATTTAAACAACCCAATCACAGCGTGGTTCTGGCCCAGGAGCCAAAACGCAGCAAAAGCGAACTGTAGCCTACACAAATCGGGACAAAGCGCTCCTGGAATCGGTAAGCGTGGTGGCAAGAAGAACCACGGCGAAAATATTAAAAAAATTTTAATTTTATACTTTTATGATATTTTTAGGGTGTTAGACGTACTTCGAACCTTCAGGCACCCATAATGCAACTGGAGGGTCATGAGGGAGAGATCTTTACCACAGAATTTCATCCGGAGGGAGAGATGCTGCTATCCTCCGGGTTTGATAGGCAGATTCGTGAGTAAAATTTTGAGTCAGTATTGTATATTCTTTTCATTCATTATTATTGTTTTGCAGACATCTGGCAGGTTTACGGTGACTGTGAGAATATAATGGCTCTATCCGGACACAGTGGCGCTGTAATGGAAGCCCATTTTACGCCGTATGGTTCGCATATATATTCTCCTGCTCGACGGACAAAACTCTAGCCATTTGGGACATTGTTACGGGTCAACGGCAGCGACGCTTTAAGGGTCACGGGAACTTTGTGAACAGTGTGCAGGGATCGCGACGAGGCCAACAGC
>JAECYA010000355.1:0-32975 GCA_018153455.1 Drosophila parabipectinata | reverse complement strand
TGTGTCAAAGGTTATTTCAGTTGCGTTAAGTGTCACCAGCGGGGTGAAGCTTACAAGAATAGAATTATTTTCAAGCCTGAAATATCGCCGTTACGTACTGACGAGGAATTTCGAGCAAAAAAAAAACACAAACTATCACAAGATTAATGGCGCATTAAAAATTGAATAGTTGCCAATAAATATAGTTGACACATTCGCGTTGGACTATAAGCATGTAGTTTGTCTCGGCATAGTAAAAACATTGATGGTGGCATGGCTAAAAGAAAAAGGTCAAGACTATTCTCTCACAACAGAAAAAATAGTCCTTCTCAATGAAAACTTATTATTATTGAAAAATAGCATGGGAAAAGAGTTTAACAGGAAACCCAGAAATACTTCTGAACTAGAGCGATGGAAAGCGACTGAATTTCGGCAATTTCTTTTGTACACCGGTCCAGTGGTACTTAGAAATGTATTGACAAAGGCACGTTATGAACATTTTCTGCAGTTAAGCGTTGGCATTCGTATACTTCTTAGTCCAGAATATTGTATTACGAAAAATGCGTGTGCCAAAGCACTGCTTTACAGCTTTGTGGATTTATTGACCACTCATTACAGTCCCATTTTTTTTAAATATAATTTCCACTGCTTGCTACATCTCTCTGACGAGGTTCTTTTATATAGAGATACATTAGATTCCTTTAGCGCATTTAAATTTGAGAGCTTCTTATATAAAGTGAAACAAATGGTTAAAAACGGAACAAACGTAAGCAGCCAAATTTATAATCGCATTGTTGAAATGAGCGTTAGCTGTCCAAAGAGAACACAACTTTTCAGTTCTATTTTAAAAAAAGATTCGCGCGGTAATATAATTTCAATTCAGGCAAATACACTTTTCTATTCTATACATTTTCCTAATAATTTTTATATGGTGGGATCACACATTTTTAAAATAAAATTAATCGAGCAAGGAACAAACTGCTTAGTTGTTCAGTCAAACCAAGTATTAAATCTAGAAGATTTTTTTACGAGCCATTAAAGTCCAGTTTGGTACATTTATTTTGTTCACAGTCACTTATGTTAAGTGACGAAAATTGTACACATAGCGTTTCAAAAATTGAAAAAAAATATTACCCCTTAGCAACAATAGGTTACTTATTTTTGCTGCAGTACTTCATCATCATGAATAAATTCACCGAACTGTTTATGTACGACACTGATGAGGACATCATGTCAAATAAATTACCCACAACATCGAAATTCAATGGTAAGTGTATCATATATATTATATTATATGGTACTTATAATCCATAATTACCATTTCTTGCTTTTAAGATGACCAAGAGAATATGCCATTAAATGATTCTCATAGAAGTTTGGAACCCAATAGTAACTCGACGAGACTTGATAACACTGGTAAGATAGTTTAATAAAATTTAAATAATATAGTATGTGAAATGGTTCCCTTTTACAGATTTGCTGCAAGAAATTTTAAAAAACACCATCGAAATTAAAAACACATTAAAAGGTTTGCTTCACTTTGTTTAAAAAACTTATTTATTAAAAAAAATATAACTTATGAACTTCATTTCTTTCAGACTTAACCCATCGAGTTGAAAAGCTCGAAGATGATAATAAAAAATGCACTCTCGCCAACTGACAGAGCTTACTATGACAAAAAAGTTGATAACGCCAAAAAAAGAAACGCCCATTTTGCAAAGTCCGTTTAAAACAGTCGAGGCGTTTGAGAAGCTCGAGGAAGAATTAAAAAAATCGCCTGAGCTCAGCGACAGACTTCAAAATGAAATTATCCGGCAAGAGGCAAGCGATCCGTCAAAATTTATTCGAATAATATGGCGCAAAATTTTGAATGACGACGTCGCATCGCATTACTCCTGGAAAGGGACACCGAAAAAGAAAGCTATTGATGTGATGGCAATCACCAACGCATTTATGGGAGCCTTCAACATAAAATTTGTAGGAGCAAACAAAGAATTTGGTCGAGCCAGCGCAAAATGGTTTCAGACGGCAAAAGAACGGAATTTAAATAAACTTAACAAAAAATTTAACAAAATGTAGTTTAATTAAAAATATGTTTAAATGTTCATTACTAATTGAATTACTTATCATTCCTATATAAACTGGGAGCATTTTGAGAAACCGTAGGGACTCCTCTACGGAGCATTTTAGGTGCACAAAGAAGGACTCCTCTACGGAGCATTTTAGGTGCACAAACACAATCCCAAAGTACTCCGCCTAGGTTATCTTCGGATGATTTTAGGACTCCTTTTCTTAATAATTGGAAGCAAAGAAAGGAGTCCGCACGGAGTCCCTGCGGTTTATCTAAGGGAGCATTCTAGGACTCCGAAATTACTCATTCTAGGAGTCCGCAGGGCACACCGTTTTCATATATTTTGAAATGGCACTTTTCTCCCAAAAACATGCTCTTACGGACACTTTTAGGAGCGTCCCTAGGAGGCTTTGCGCTCCGCACAGGGAGTCCTAACGGAGCACCGTGCGGACTCCGCTGGTTGGCTGGGGCAGAGCAACTTTAAGAGAGTATGTGCGTGTAACACTTTGTTCTATGTGTGTGGGAGTTGCATACGGAGGAAAAGAAGCACAGAAGGAGAGCAAGCAATAGATTTGTAGTTTTTGTGATAAAGGAATGCATGCATATGGATAATATAAAATATTTGTGTTGCAAGCTTTAATATTGATTCCTTTCTAGTGTTATTTCCTTTAAGATTGGCAGAATAAGGATTTATGCTATAATTTAAATGAACAATTAAAAGATCATCATGACGTAGATGGTTTAATTTCCAAAGAACTTTCATATTGCCATTTAACTGTATTGTAGTTAGGTCTACAAAATACTGGGGGCTGTGTTGGATTAGCCATTGGATTGGCTAATAGAACTCCACAGTTTTCAGGATAGTCATTAAGGTGCACTCCTTATAATGGAGCAATGTCATTTTTTGAGAAGGTATCTAGTAATGAGCAGTTAGATTTTTTGTATGAGAGAAATGAGGGAATCAAGTTTTATACTTAGGTCACTTACAGAGGACACACTCTGTTGCATCATTAGCAGGAGGTCGCCATTAGTTGATGAGGGAGCAGACCAGGTTCTTTGAGGCAAGCCAATTGGTGCAGATTGGGGGTTGTGTGAGGATGCTCCATTTTGTTTCGGGTAACGGGTTCTCTCGTGCTGGTGTGATTGACTGGTGATTGCGCTGGAATGCATGACAACATTTATGTTTGAGACATGTTTGTCATTTTCGAGTCGCTGCTCATTCATAAGTTGCTGCTCATTCCTAAGTTGCTGTTGAAGTTTCTTTAAATGATTTTCAGCTGAATTACGCGAAAGAAGATTTTGAGGAGGCGTATGGGGAGAGTTACTAAACGGATTCCTTTTTCCTAATTTAGGATTTGACGAAGGAGTGTTAGCTTTGTTAAGATGGGCTGAACGTCAGACATTATAGTTGCTTTGCTCCTGTACAATCCTGCTGTTGTAAGGATGTATTTTGAGGTAGCTGCTTGTACTGTTGCTGATGACTGTCGTAGTAGGTGGGTTGGGGATTAAACCTCACCTTAGATTGGTGTGTCCTAGATTGACCATTATCGGCAGAGTGTATACGATAGGCAAGAAGACGGGTTTTGAATTCTTTGTACACCGTGCAGCCTTTATAACTGGCAATATGTCCCAGACCACAATTGGCACACTTTGGATTGGCAATTCTAGTGTTTGCACAGTCCGTGGAAGGGTAGCTTCCAGCACACTTAAGACAGACAAAGTCTCGGCGGCAGAAGTTCTTTGTGTGTCCAAAGCGTTGGCATCTGTGGCACTGAGCCGGCCCCATTCTCCTTAATTGCCGCTCTACTGTAACCCTCTGATTACCCAGCATAGTAACGGAGAGGATCCTATCATTAGAGTTATCCAAAGAAGGTGCCAGTTCAACCTCAAACAAATCCAGCGGCTTGTGACTACGGCGGTGCTTGATATTATTTATATAGCGGACAGTGAAGCCCAAGTTGCTAAGGAGTTTGCGGATCTGATCATAAGGTGTAGAATGGTGGAGTCGACGAATAATTAACCTATACCCTCGATCAGAACGAGGTTGGTGAGTATGAGTTTGCTTGTTATCAGTCTCTAATTTGTTCATGATTAATTGGTAGGTAGTGGAGTTGCTGCAGGTTATTTTGATACAGTTTCCATTTAGCGCTGTAGTGGTGAAGTTTTTCTCCAAAACTCCTGGAATGGAGTTAAGAGAATCAAGGAGGGGTTGGATGATAGTCACATTATGAAGGAAAATAGCCGGAATTTTATCCTCTGCATTACGAAGAGAAGCCAGTCTGAGCAGAATCGCAGCATCCTTGCTGGTAGAGGGACCATCTTGAAGAAAATTATCCGGAACTTTATCCTCAGACCTATGATTGATGGGAAGATTGGGATCCTTAGTTGAGTTTTTACTCGTGGAGGGAATAATAGCAACATATGAATTAAATTTTGGTAAAAGAATATCACTGAGGATCTGGACTTTGGAAGCACTCTTAGAGGAACTATTGTTATGGCTAGCAGAACCACGCTTGGAGCGCTTTCGTAGAGATAAGGATAGAGGGAATGGTTTCTTCCTCTTACTACACATTGGTCCTGGTTTACCAATGAGCAAAGAAAGCTCCCGAGAAATTTTCGGAGTGGAGGTGGATAACGGGTCAGTGGTACATTCCATGTGGACAACGTCTGAAGTCTCCATCGCAGAGACACTTTCCTGATTTGCAGAGGTAGGTTTATTGATGGCTGTGCAGTCACTTGGAGCCGGGTCAGAGCCTGAGGAGAACCAGGAGAGCCTAGGTGATGTGAAGACACTTTTTTCGAAGGAACTAGCAGAGCTGACGATGGATAGAGGTAGTGCATCCAGGTTTTCATTTAGATTGACTTCCTCTACCTCCAGACTAAGATCCATGTTGTTGCTGTTGCTGGGATTAGAGGTGATGGGTTCCATCCTACCACGTGTAAAACTCAGTTACGTAAAAGACGACTATGTATGGAGGAGTATGATGGAGTTATTGCAGTGGATCGATGAGGTCACAACTAGGACTGATAGCCACTACCAGAGTGGTTACAGCTTTTTATTTGCGTAATATACAGTGATTACTTACACTAATACATTTTATACAAATATTAGATAACATAAGAAGCAATTAATAACAAGCTTATAGAAATAATTGAATTACTAACAGTTTTTAACATATAAGATTTGGAGTATCAATAAAGAGAAAAGTAAACAGAATAACTGAAGTATTTTATAAATAATGCAGACTTAGTATAAGGATAATTATTTACTAAGAACGTTGAGTCCAAGCGTCGACCTGGAATCCTGAAGGCCAAATCAGTGGTCAGAACGCTGGGTAAATGGAGAGCGAATTGGAAAGACGGTACTCAATGGCAGAATAGTTGATTGGAGGCTACCGCAAAAGTTAGGAGTTCAGGAGTCACAGATGTAAAAAGTTGGTGAGGAATGATGCAGGTTAAGAGTAGTAGGATATAATTTGGAGCAATTAAATAATAGATGCAACAGAATTAGGTGGTAGACAATGAGTATAAAAGAGTTTTGAATTCACTTAGATAAAGATAAAATTCGATCGTAGGGTCCCAGCATCGACCTGAAGTCCTGGTGGCCAAGCCAGAGATTCTAACGCTGGGAAGATGAAGCTGGATTGATGATGAGCCGGTGCCCAGTGGGAGCTGGAAGATGAGATGAGATTTTATTCCTGTTTGAGTATCCAGTAAATGTACCAGAGCCAGTCACATACATAGGAGTCGTTTGAGTTTGGTTAATCACAGGTACATATGTAGACAAATAGGCAGCAAAATAGTAAGTTTAATCCAAATTTAAAATTTCTGTATGAGTTGTGCAGAATAAGCAGCAAGGAAACGACGAGCAAGGTTGGAGGGCTAATTTAGGAGCAGCAGGCAATCTCCGATCCACCACCGGTCAAGAAACCAGCATGTATTTGGGATCCAGCCGCGAAGGCAGACATAAGGATGGATCAGTCGCAAGTATGTAGACAAATTAGTAGTAGAGGTACATTAGCAGCAAGAATGACGCCAAAACAAAACACAATGACAACCAAGCAGGGTCAAGAAATGTATGGCATAGTGGAACAACCAATCTCCAAGTCCAGCAAAGAAGTACAGATAACACTGCGCCACGCTCAGTAGGCACACAGCATTAACTACTAGGCTCTGAATTAGTAGCGCCGTATCATTTCAGCAGTCTCGGAACCATTGAGATTGGAAAACTTCACTAGATAGGCAGATTCGCCTTGAGTAAACCAATGGAAATGACTTCATCCAATATTACCAACTGAAGCTCAACTCTTGTTTAAGTATCCAGTAACTGAACAGAGCCAACCACATGTTTAGGAGCCGTACAAGTTAGATTGAGCATAGGTAAGTCAGCATAATAAGTTTAATCAAATTTAAAAATTCTTTATCAGTTGAATAGGATAAGCAGCAAGAAGAACATCGAGTAAGGTTGGAAGGCAGATTAGGAGCAGCAGGTGAACTCCGATTTGTTACTGGTTCAGAAGCTAGTATGCGTTCAGGATCCAGCCGCAAAGCAGACATCAGGACGGATCAATCGCAAGTATGTAGACAAATTAATAGCAGTATTCTGAGTTTAATCTGTTTTCAAAATCCTATTTCCATATAGGTATATTAGCAGCAAGGATGACGCTAAAAACAGAGCGTGATGTAAATTAACCAGGGTCGATAATGTATGGCATAGTGAAACGACTATTCTCCAAGTCTGTTGGCGATGTACAGGATGCGTAATAATTAGTATTCCAAATAGCCGTTATGACAGGATAAGTTAATATGTGATCGTCAGGTAGTCGCGGCCAAGGGCAGATTGCTGAAGGAACCTGGGACAAAGTAGTACTTAAAGTAAAGTATCATCTAGTTGCTGTTCAGGAGTAGGTGGTGGAATCTTACTCAGAGAAGGTGGAATCATAACAAGACGTTGAATGTATTCTGGTTGGCATTTGATTTTCTGCACTGTTTACCTGCGTGTATAAACACTACTACGGAGTCACCATGGTGGAGCGTTTACCCAGAACATCAAGAAGCGCTGAAAAGGATCACATTCAAGCTTTAGGCATTCAATCTCTTCACAAGCTTCAGTAGCTAATTTCCTTTAAGCCTATTTACATCCGTATGCTGCTACATTATAGAATCAATCCAGTTTTAAATTCCTGATTCAGTTATGGAGGAAAAGGAGCAGCGAAATACGCTAAACAGGCTGAAGATAGCAAATATAGGAGCTGCAAACGAATTCCTAAGACTGGCAGATTGGCTAGAAAAAGCAGTCAATTTATCCAAGGATACTGCAACGTTACGTTACTCAAGTGGGTGCTTAGCAGTTGGTCAGGATTCCGTCAGATGCACAGCTGTTGGATTGAATGATGCCAGTAAGTAAGAGAAGTTGATTTGGAGTAAGGCAGAAGCAATAATTTTATTTTCCATCATAGATTAACTCCCAATTGAGGGGCAGACATATGTTATCCCGCTGCATCAAAGATTTTAGGATGGATTAATTACAGGAACGTAAATAAATTAGCAGCAGGTTGTAGGAATTAACCAGTTTATAGAATCCTATATCTGTTAAGACGGATTAGCGACGAAATTAACTCCGATCATGTCTGGAGAGGGCGAGTAAAAAGGATCAAAAACAGCAGCATAAAAATAGAATTAAAAAACCAGAATTTTATTTTTTCCAGAATTTTTTGCAGAACTAAGAAAACCAATTTTAGTTTTAATGAATTATATTTAAGTAGTTTAAGTAATTTTGTGTTAATAAAATGTAATAAATCATCGATCAGATGTGAAAAATTCAACCAGTTTGGTTATTGAGTCCAACTTTTTGGACAGTCCATCAACGGTGCGGCAGCTGCGAAGGACAGCCTTGAGTAGATCCTCAGGAGGTGAGCCTTTCAAAGGGGGCTCTCCGGAGAGGGAATCCAAGTCACTTCCAGGGGAACAACTGTGGCCAGGTTGGTCCGACGAGGACAGCCACTGAGATGGCATTCCTGGCCTTTCCAAAGCGATGGGAGAGGGCATCCTGTAACGTGATTTCCGCTGCTCAGGCGCACAATGGGGTTTTTCTGGAGGAGAACGACGCATAGGTGGACCACAGTCATAACTGGAGTCGCTTGAATAGCCCTGGACCGGTAGTCCTGAACGCCGAGAGGATGCGCTGTGGTTGCGACGGCGGAGTAAGGAGTGCTTTCGGTTAGATGAAGTTTTTGGTGGTTGAGAATTTAGATAGGATGGGCCAAAGTCGCTGCTGGATCTGCTGTGGTCACCATGGGTTAACAAAAAATACACACGAGGTGCCTTGGAGTTAAGCTGAGTAGATGAGAACGTTGAGGAATCAGGCTGGGGCGATGGCGCCGAGACGGAGAGAGTACACGGCGAGATGATGTTGTGCGTGGCCGAGATGGTCGATTAGTTGTGCAAGAATCGACGCTTGAGTTGCTTGAGGCAATGGAGCTCGGCGAGGTGGCTTGGAGTGTTGCGGATCACGCTTAGTAGGTGAAGGAAGCGGTTTAAGTAGATTGAGCGCACGATGGGAAGTCATTGGAGGAGATATACACTGCTGAGATTGCGAGTTGGAAAGATGACGCTGAGCCGAGGAGTTAGTTGGTCCTAGAGAAAGACTTTCCTTTGCTTCCATGAACTTAACACAGCCTTTGTAAGTGGCAACATGTTTGCCACCACAGTTGGCGCACTTAGGTGGGGAAGACCATGGAAGTGGGCAGACGGCCTTGTGATGCGGGCCAGCACAGATTACACAGACGGGATCGCGGCGGCAGTAGTTTTTAGTGTGCCCGTAACGCTGGCACCGCTGACACATTGTAGGTTCTTCCGATTGCCTTTGACGCTCGATGGTAACAGGCCTGTTGCAGAGCTTCTTGATAGCAAGGAATTCGTCAACACGTTCCAGGTCGAACGGTGCTACAGCAATCTCAAAAAGGTTCATTGGCTCATGGCTACGATAAAACTTCAGGTTTCGGATATCGTATAACGTGAAGTTTAAAAACTCAAATTCCGCACGAATACTTAAGATAGGAATTGAGTGATGAAGACCTCGAATAATAAAGCGACGATAGTCATTTAAGTGTCGCATAATTGAGTGGGCCCGATATCCTGATCCATACAAGTTCGAGAGGATGAGGGAGTGATCTTCCTTGGTGAAGCAGGTCACCTTAACTCTGCCCTCATCCAGACGGGTAACCTCATAGTCGATAATCTTCGAGGAGCAGGAGCTAAGGAATCCTTTAAAGTTGAATACTGATGAGACATCCAAAACAATTATTGGGGGTATGTCAACCACTTTATTCGATGAAGCAGCCATGGTACAATTTTTTATTTTCTTTTCCTTAGTGTGTTTGTCAAATACGACCGATCGCAGTTAAGGCTTGCGAAAGAGTGAGAAACAGAATCGCAATTGCTGAAAAAATGGTGCAGCGCAATGAAACGAAAACTACGCATTAGAATAAGGCGACAGCGCAGAGCAACTTTAAGAGAGTATGTGCGTGTAACACTTTGTTCTATGTGTGTGGGAGTTGCTTACGGAGGAAAAGAAGCACAGAAGGAGAGCAAGCAATAGATTTGTAGTTTTTGTGATAAAGAAATGCATGCATATGGATAATATAAAATATTTGTGTTGCAAGCTTTAATATTGATTCCTTTCTAGTGTTATTTCCTTTAAGATTGGCAGAACTTTTCCAAAGAACTTTCATATTGCCATTTAACTGTATTGTAGTTAGGTCTATAAAATACTGGGGGTTGTGTTGATAGGTAAATCATTGGATTGGCTAATAGAACTCCACAGTTTTCAGGATAGGCATTAAGGTGCACTCCTTATAATGGAGCAATGTCATATTTTGAGAAGGTATCTAGTAATGAGCAGTTAGATTTTTGTGGGGCCACTGCCAGTATTAGTTAGCGACTTGGGGTCAGCAACAATTGCGTGTATGAGAGAAATGAGGGAATCAAGTTTTATACTTAGGTCACTTACAGAGGACACACTCTGTTGCATCATTAGCAGGAGGTCGCCATTAGTTGATGAGGGAGCAGACCAGGTTCTTTGAGGCAAGCCAATTGGTTTTCAAGGCGTGCCTTCGATGAGGTCACAACTAGGACTGATAGCCACTACCAGAGTGGTTACAGCTTTTTATTTGCGTAATATATAGTGATTACTTACACTAGTACATTTTATACAAATATTAGTTAACATAAGAAGCAATTAATAACAAGCTTATAAAAATAATTTAATTACTAACAGTTTTTAACATATAAGATTTGGAGTATCAATAAAGAGAAAAGTAAACAGACATTGGTTTCTTAATTTGCAATTTAACAGTTTGTCTATTGTTTCACAATTAGTTGGCTTTAAATTTACTCAAAACAGTTTACATGGATTTTGGTTTTAGTTTTAGTTTTTAATTAACATGGACTTTGGTTCGATTCGATTTGATTTAATCTTGGGACGGCCGCCGCCAACGGTCACAATCGCAAAGAAAGTGGTGAGCATCCGGAGTATTACCCCGGGGGGCAACTTTTGTTCCGGATACTCACCACTTTACATGGCGGAAAAAGGCGGTATCGATAGACATAACGATAAACATGGCGGGAAATTCATTGGGCAGCAAGACATCGGAGGTAGCTTAGAGCCAGGAGAAGGGATACTTTTTGTCCCGTTCGACAGCGCGAATTATACTCCACCAAACTATACTCCACCGAACTATACTCCACTTATAGTAATGAATAAAAGTAAGTAGGCTGTGAGCGTAACCTATCATATTTTTATGTACGATATTATGTATTTATATATTTATCTAGATGTATAAAGGTAATGAAAAGGCGCGTGTAAGCATGGCGCAGTTACGTGAATCACAATCGAAAGATGCACGAGATGAACATAATCAACAAAGACCACTTTTCAAAGAAGAGAAGCGCACAGATTAATAGTTAGAAGAAGAATTAACTAACAACGGCAACAAGTTTATCGAGGATTCACATCTGGGCAATTTCTTCGACTAGCATTCCAGTAAGAGCCTGTTGAAAATTCTGCTTATTCCAAAGTGATTATAGTGAACATTCAAAGTGAAAGTTCCAAAGTGAACATTCCTTATTTCGCTTCTTCCTGCCGAGTTACGATTAAAAAAAAAATGGCAACGCATTGGCCATTTCATCTTCTGGCGTTGCAGCAACCTTATTAGATGGAGGCATAACAGCTCATTCAGCACATAAGCTGTCATTGAACATTCAAAATAATCCAGATGCAGTGTGCAACATAAAAACAATCGTCTATGGGCATAGTGCCCATATATTTTATGAATGCACTATAGGACGTAAAAACTCGCTTGGGGAATTGGATTGGTCATTTAGGGATATAAGGAACAATGATAAACTATTTTACGGCCCTTTGTTACTCCTTTCAGGTGTTTACGGTTAATGTACGCTGATAAATTCAATGATTGCTTAAAATCATCGCAACTGTGGCGTAATGTTGAAAAAGAACTGACCAAGAGCCAGGAGACGGACATAGGTATCCTGACTTCGTTTCTAACTGACATTTTGACATTTGACATTTTCATTTGACATTTTCTTCTTAGCTGTCTGCCTAAATAAAAAAGTATGGGCCAAGAAGGAACGCTGTCGAAAGGGACAAAAAGTATCCTCCAAAAGGACAAAAGTATTCTCCTGGCTCTAAGCTACCTCCCTACCAATTTTCACTCAAATCTGTTCTTCCGTTCTTGATTTATAAGTGGTGTAACATAAAACACGACTTTCTTTTATATATATAGATATAGATTGATATATACAGTATACATATACAGTATTCTTTTATATATATAGATTTAATAGAAATAGTTTTAATATTGATTTCTTACAAATATCAATAGAGAGTGCAGAGGCTCTGGTGGTGCTTCAAGTTGAGGCAATTTCACTTTCCCGGAAGCGCAACACAATCCTTTTGGTTCGTTGTTAAATTTGAGAGGGTCATGAGGGAGAGATCTTTACCACAGAATTTCATCCGGAGGGAGAGATGCTGCTATCCTCCGGGTTTGATAGGCAGATTCGTGAGTGAAATTTTGAGTCAGTTTTGTATATTCTTTTCATTCATTATTATTGTTTTGCAGACATCTGGCAGGTTTACGGTGACTGTGAGAATATAATGGCTCTATCCGGACACAGTGGCGCTGTAATGGAAGCCCATTTTACGCCGTATGGTTCGCATATATATTCTCCTGCTCGACGGACAAAACTCTAGCCATTTGGGACATTGTTACAGGTCAACGGCAGCGACGCTTCAAGGGTCACGGGAACTTTGTGAACAGTGTGCAGGGATCGCGACGAGGCCAACAGCTGCTGTGCTCAGGCAGTGATGATCGGACCATAAAGATCTGGGATGCGAGGAAGAAACACGCCGTCCATACCATGGAGTCTCCCTTCCAGGTGACTGCAGTTTGTTTTGGTGACACCGGAGAACAAGTAATCACCGGAGGCATCGATAAGGAACTGAAAATTTGGGATATTCGAAAGCAGGCGGTTCTGCATACTTTGAGAGGACATGCAGATACTGTTACCGGCATGGCGCTGTCGCCGGAAGGTGATTTCGTCCTTACCAATGCTATGGACAACACGCTGAGAGTGTGGGACGTGAGGCCCTATGCTCCTGGCGAGCGGTGTGTAAAGGTATTCCAGGGCCATCAGCACAACTTTGAGAAGAATCTGCTTCGCTGCGCTTGGTCACCGGGAAGCGACGAAATATCCTGCGGTTCGGCCGATCGGCATGTCTACATTTGGGATGTCAACACGAGGCGCATTCTATACAAGCTGCCAGGACATAATGGCAGTGTAAACGATGTGGATTTCAGTCCGAAAGAACCTTTAATTTTGTCTGGATCCAGCGATAAAACCTTGTATCTGGGCGAAATTGAGGACTGACCTATGGAGAAGCCAAGTCAAAGGATAGGGCCACTGCTGGAGACTCCAGTGGAATGACAAAATGGAGAAATCGAAGATTAGTTTTATGATCAAGATACAAATAAATAATTTTAATATAACCTCCCCCCATATACACAATTGCATCGTAAAAGACCAATCTATAGAGTCTTCCAGCGTAGCAGAATCGCGTCATAGTTCGCATTTATAATTGCAATTTCTGATAAGCGAGCATTGATTTTCCCAATGAGTAAGTTGAGAAAATAATTAAAAAAAACAATATGGTTACTTTTGAGAGGCGTTATATCACAAATAAGTTTTATTTTGGATCAATGAGTTAAATAAGTTATATCGTTCGTTGCTGCGGTGGTTGGAGATGATTCGTTTGGTTTTATTGCTCTTCGTGGCTTATACTGGCAGCGCCCTTGTCGAGGCCGAAACGCTGGTCTTGAACAATTGCCCAAAGAACTTGAGACCCGTAGCTCCACCCGGAACCATACCCAGTACCATAAACAGTAATGGTATTATTTGCGCCACAGCAAACAGAACTGTGAATGCGGTGCTTTTGGCCACCAAGGCACAATACAGGGTTAACAACAGGCAGGAACTGTACGATATGGAAGTCAGGAGTCTCGGCTTTGAGAACATCTGTCGCAGAAAGGCTCCGAATCCGGACAAAAAGCAAAAGCTTAGTATAAAGAAGAGACTGCCCAGGGTGTAGAGCAAGGCAAACTTTCGGGCTTTCAAGATATGAACGGGAATGTATAGAGTCGATAGGGATATGCAGAGTCCTCCCATTCCCAAACAGGCAACAAAACCCACAATTCTCTGCAGTCGCGACTGAAATATAAACGAAAATGGATTATAAATAAATTATTTAGGGTTTAGGACTCAATGTAATCCTACCAGTTTGGGACAACAGGAGTCCTGGGTGTCCTTTAGCCAGCTATTGGCCTCCGGCTCCGTGTTTTTGGAAAATAGTCCCAGACTTGGGACCTTCAACTGTGGCAGCTTCACATTGAAGCTCTTGTGATCACTCTGCAGCAATAAATATTCATCCAAATCGGACTTTAAATTACTCATGGCTAAAGTAGTTTTTCACAACTTTTTCTTAAAAATAATAATTTTCTTATTTATCGTGTGTCGTGTCAGAAACAAAACAAAACATGCGGAAAGGTACTAACGCCTGCGTGTCGCCAGCGATGCCAACCTGCTTTTAGACATAAAAGGTTGGTTTTCCGTCGTTATCGGTTATTGTTATCGCCTTTCGCGCCCAATTTTTAATCGTTTTCAAGTTTATTCCAAACCAAGAAGGCTTTGCATTCGATTTTCTGGCCAAAATGTGGGGTATATAAGCCCCTTGGGCACAAGCATTTCTTTTCAATCAGTCGGAGCTCAGCCGCTCAAGGAGCCACAACTATTTTATTTTTTGTATTCTTTTTATTTTTATTTTTTTCGAATCGTCTGATATTTATTTATTTTCTCATTTTAAATTAAACAATTAACGATGAACATTTTATTGACGAATCAACGGCCTTTTGATTTTCATTTATTTTCGTCTATATTTAATTTTTTTATTTTTCAACCATATAGGTGATCTGGAGACGACGATCTCGACGATGATATGGATCTTATACATGTATTTATTTTTATTTTATTCCATTTTTTATTTTACATTTTATTAAAAATGATAAATGACTGTGGTCTTTTCCTATCTCCAACGTTTAAAACACCCCCTTCTCTTATTTATCCTTTTTTTGCTTTTTATTTATTTTATTACATATTTTATAATTTTTTTATTTTACATCTTCGGGACCTTGGTCTCCTCATTTTGTTCTTCATTTTGTCGAGCTTGCCCAACATCATCTAATTTTTTATATTTTTAAATTCGTTTTTTCCATTTTAATTCGTTGATTTTTTAATTTTACATTTTATCAAAAATAATAAAACACTGTGGTCTATTCCAATCTCCAACGTTTGAGACACCTCCTTCTCTTTTAACCATATATCTAACGAAATAAAATAGCCGTTAAATTCAAGGGTTCCAAACGCACTTAATATGGCCATTAATTATTTATTTATCTTTTTTTATTTTATTTTCTTTTTATTATTTTATTATATATTTTATAATTTTTTTATTTTTCATCTTCGGGACCTTCGTCGCCTCATTTTGTTCTTCATTTTGTCCAGCTTGCCCATCATCATCTTATTTTTTGTTTAGTTTTCAATTCGTTTTTTTCCATTTTAATTCGTTGATTTCTTAATTTTACATTTTATTAAAAATAATAAAAGACTTTGGACTTTTCCAATCTCCGACGTTTAAGACACCCCCTGCTCTTTTTTTTATATATTTTTTTATTTTTTTACCATTTATTTAACTGAATAAAACAATTACCGGTTCACTCTCTTCAATTGGCCCATAGCCGTTGTACTCCAGGGTGGCGAAAGCACTCAAGAGGGTCATTAATTAATTCCAAATTAATCTTTCAACAATTAATTTTTTATAATAATAATGTGGTGTTATTATAAACACTTCTCGACTTCTCTGATATTTATTTATTTTCTTATTTTAAATTAAACTATATTTCATATATAACTATTTTTAACAATTTTTTCCCAATAATATTTTTATATAAAAAAAAAAAAAAAAAACTTTTTGCTGCCCGACTTCTCTGATATTTATTTATTTTCTTATTTTCAATTAAATTATAAACAATGAACAATGTTTTTTCTAATCGGTTTCACTTTTATCTTATTTTTTTTATTTCTTTTTTATTTTATTTTCTTTTTATTTATATTCTTATATATTTTATAATTTTTTATTTTTTTATCTTCGGGATCTTCTTTGGGACCTCATCTTGTTCATCTTGCCCTTCATCACCTTATTTTTTTTAGTTTTCAATTCGTTTTTTTTCATTTTTATTCATTAATTTTATATTTTATTAAACAGTTGCTAAAACTAATGACATAAGGATGTACATAATAATAATAATGACATGACTTGCCAGTTCCACCAGGGGCATCTAGGAAATATAAACCACCATTTTCATCAGCGATTGCCTTCATTAAAGTATCATAAACTTCCTTTTGTTGGTAATTCAACAGGGGTACATTCCTTTGAACTACTAAATCTAATTCCTGGTGATCATATTCACGTTCCCGTTATTCATTTCACGATTTGGCGCTGGCATTCCTAACCTGATTAATAAATTACCGCACATGAGGTAACACATATCTTCGATCAAGAGTAAAGCACGATTATGTATCTCCTCATTCATCTCAATATCGTGATTTCTGGAACTGACACGTCTTTGGTTTAAAATATCTTCTGACATACTATCCTTGTATTTGTGCCACAGGTTACATGGGTTTGATGGAAAACACGTCGAAATTATGATAGCGAATAATGTGCGTATCTGACTTGGAGATGCAGAGATAATGGCTTCAGCGATTGTCGTATCCCAATGGGTATCGTTTTCTAATAAGTTCAATTCTTCACATGCAGCACGATATGTTGGGAATATTACACCATTAACAGTTCGTAGTGCCTCAAATGAAGTTGACCCACGCACATTTACCAGCAACAACCGCAAATAGAAACATTCATCATTCTTTGGATGAACTGTATACATACGACCAAGAGCTTCAGTAGAACGCACATCTGGATACCCAGAAACCGCATCACCTTGCTTCCGTCTTTGAAATTTCTTGGATGAAGCATTCCAAGTATAATAACGTGGCATCTCTGAGTAAAGCAAAGTTGGTGCAAACTGATCGCTTTGGCAGATTGCAAAAAAACTGGTCAATGTAGTTGCTGGAGGTGTTTCACCACGTTGCATAGCATTCGAAGCCCATTCTCTAGATGCGCCGCCAAATGTGTTACAGTAGGTTGACGTTCGTGAATGGGAAATCCGAATATACGCCAAATCGCTTCATTACAGTTCACATAACGACCAACTTGATAGCGTGAAATTTCATCGTTGGTATTCGAGGATTGCAATTTCGTGACATATTTGCAAATATATTTTATGGACTTAACTTAATTGCAGTATTCAACGTTGCAATGTGTCTTAAGTAGCGATAAAAAAGGAGAAGTAGAAATAAGTGGCGAATATGGAACAATCCAACTGTTGTCGACAACGAAATCCATTCAGCGGATACCCATCGTTGCCAGTGACAGTCTCCGCCGTTAATTTCCATGCATATCGTTTAGAGCACTTTCCATGGACCATGCAAGGTGATTGGGGGTTGATGGCACCACACGGTCCATGAATCATATTAGTAGTAACAACATCATAAAGGTCTGGATCGACTTGATGATCAGGAATCTCGGCACATATGATATCATCTATTTGGTCAGGCTGAATTCTTTCCACTAACCAAATAAGAATGTGTGCGTGCGGCAGGCCTCGCTTTTGCCATAAGTGGAGTTCGGTGGAGTATAATTCGCGCTGTCGAACGGGACAAAAAGTATCCTATGTCCTTCTCCTGGCTCTAAGCTACCTCCCTACCAATTTTCACTCAAATCTGTTCTTCCGTTCTTGATTTATAAGTGGTGTAACATATAACACGACTTTCTTTTATATAAATGTACGTTACGCTCTCAGCCTACTTATTGTTATTCATTACTATAAAAGCAGCCATTTCGGAGGAGTATAATTCCCGTTGTCGAACGGGATAAAAAGTACCTCCCTACCAATTTTCAGCCAAATCTGTTCTGCCGTTCTTGAGTTATAAGTGGTGTAACATATAACACGACTTTCTTTTATATACAGTTGCTATATACAGTATACATATACAGTATTCTTTTATATATATAGATTTAATAGAAATAGTTTTAATATTGATTTCTTACAAATATCAATAGAGAGTGCAGAGGCTCTGGTGGTGCTTCAAGTTGAGGCAATTTCACTTTCCCGGAAGCGCAACACAATCCTTTTGGTTCGTTGTTGAATTTGAGAGCCTGACTTTGAATTTGACTTCGTTTCTAACTGACATTTTGACATTTGACATTTTCATTTGACATTTTTTTCTTAGCTGTCTGCCTAAATAAAAAAGTATGGGCCAGGGAGGAACGCTGTCGAACGGGACAAAAAGTATCCTATGTCCTTCTCCTGGCTCTAAGCTACCTCCCTACCAATTTTGACTCAAATCTGTTCTTCCGTTCTTGATTTATAAGTGGTGTAACATAAAACACGACTTTCTTTTATTTTTTATATTAAGTTACTTCCTGTAGTGGAAGGATTATTTGGCCTCCCCGTTTAGACGGGTTAACGCCACAGCCAATGTATGAAATCTTATTTCAGGAGATCTAAAAAATTGCGCTTGTATTAAAGACAATAATTTTTATAGGAGCATATTTACCAAATTAGCAACCAAATTAATTTTGGCTTGCTTTAAGAACGACGTTATCGATATGTAGTTGTCGATTGGTTCATTTACAAAGAAGCGATAAATATCATTATATTTTAAAAGTGTTGGAAAATGGCGGCGAATGCTTGAGTATTTTGTACAATTTAAAATAAGATGTGAAATATTTTCCACTGCATTGCATGTGTCGCAAAGAGCATTGTCAAAAATATTCATTTTGGATAAAGTGAACTTATCGAACGCATGTCCGCTAAGGATTCTATTTAATTGTTTTGTGTCTAAACGGTCGAAAATATCCGTTTTATAGAACCAGGGTTTCTTGGTGATGAAAGGCCTAAAGTTTGAATAGCCTTTATTACGTTCCATAGAGAAAACGTTATAGTCTCTTTCCCAATCATCTTGAATATAATGAATTTATATAGTTGATCGCATCACTCAATGTCCATCTAACATATTTGAAGGAGCCGTGTATAGAAGCGTTTTTTGCTGCTCTATCAGCAATTTCGTTTTCCCAAATATTTGCATGGCTGGGTATGTGGTGAACTACAACCTTTGAGAGCGTGGGACAACTTTCGATTTTGGAGAATATTTCCTGGGCAATATAATTGTTGGAGCCGTTATTTTGTAGAGTTTGTATAGCGCCAAGGCTATCCGTCAGTATGGCTATCTTTGGGAAGCAGTTGGAAATTGCAAAATCAATGGCTTTTTCCAAGGCTAAAAGTTCAGCGGTCATAGACGACAGCTTTTTGTTAGTAAAGAAACTATCAACAGTATTTGACTTTGAATGAACAAATGCATAACCTGTAAAATTTTCCGAGACTGAACCGTCCGTGTAAAAATTTCCATGTGTAAGTTATTAAAAGAATTCAATTTTTCGTTCAACAAAGTAAAAACAATGACTTCATTAGCTTGCTTTTTGTTAACGCAGGTACCTTTAAAAAAATTTGTGTCTAGGGATAATTTGCGAGGAAAAGTAAAAATAGGGTTGATGGGAGCAATATGATTAAAAAGGTTTATATATTTAGAATAAATTCTACTATAGCTGGTTTTAGTGTATGAGTATGAAAGAGGTAAGAGTGAAGCAGATGGAAGTTTGTACGCGAAGGATTTGGCTAACTCTTTAGCTGTAGCGAATTCAATTCTGTAAATGGGAGGTAGTTCAGCAGCGAGATGATAAATAATTTTGACAGGAGTTGACTTAATAAGGCCTAATGCTTTTCTCAGGTGAAAATTAGCGTGGGAATTAATAATATTAAGAGCTGCTTTAGACAAGTTAGAGAATGAGGAACAGGCGTACTCAAACCTAGATCTTATAAAAGCTTTATAAAAAAGAAGCGATTTACTTGGATGAACTCCGAAGTGGCATCCACTTAGCATTTGTAGAAACATATTTATTTGATTTGATTTTGAAATAATTTTTTTAACATGTGGTACAGACGAGTTGTTAGAACTTATGATTCTACCCAAATAGTTGACACTATTTACATTATTTAAGGTGATGTTATTACACTGTACGTTAAGAGGTCTTCTCCTAAGATTAAAGTGTATAGTGGCTGATTTATTTGCATTAAATGAAAGATTGATTAAATTGCACATTTCCCTAAAAAGATTCACTTTCTGCTCTAATTTAGATTCAGCCAACGAAAAAACCTTGTCATAGCAGACTAAAAAAAAATCGTCCGCGTACTGGAAAAGAGTACTGTCATGATTGTTGCTTAGATTATGAAGCTCAAGAGTGTAAAGATTAAATAGAATTGGGCTAAGACAGCTTCCCTGACTAACCCCTTTGTCGACTGTAACCTCTGCCTTGCCCAAAGTTAAAATTCTTTTATTAAGGAAATTGATAATGAATTTAATATGGGAGTGGTTAAAACCTAAATTAACTAATTTTTTACCTAGGATAGGAATTTTGACCGCGTCAAACGCTTTGTTTAAATCAAGAACAGCTGCTGTAACATGGAAGCCACGAGCTTTTAAATTAGCTATAGTGTTGATCACATCATTGATACATTGCGATGTTGAATGGTTTTTCCTAAAAGCATAGGACCTTGGAGGGAGGATTTCGTGTCTATTAATGTGATTCTCCATACTCGATTTAATTAGGCCCTCTAAACATTTGAAAATTACACTTAGAAGGCAAATAGGTCTATTGTTTGTAATTATAGAAGAGTCAAGGTTTTTTTTTGGCACAGGAATAACTTTTATTCTACGCCAATTATCTGGAATATTACCTTGGTCTAAAGTAGAATTAAGCAAGGAAACAAGGTTTTCTAATTGCACAGTAGGTAAGGCTAGGAGCATTCTATATGAAATCTTATCGAGTCCCTTAGCAGAATCAGGGTTACGGGATTTGAGAAAGACAAGAAGTTCATGATATGTGAAGTTTGAGATAGAATTTGTGTAAAGTAAGTCGTCAGGGAAAATAACATCAGAACAAGTATCAGTGTTAGGAGCTGTGGCTATTTGGCTAAGAAAAGCTTGGTGGTCCGAGTCAGAAAATGAACTTTTGGAAGGTTTTATTTGTTTATAAAGTTTAAGGGAATGAATTTTTCCCCACATATCTTTCATTGAGGTAGGGTCAGATAAATCATCTAAAGCCTGTTTAGGTTATTCTTTCTCATTTTATAAAAGTAATTATTAAGTTTTCTATTACTGTTAATATAGGCAATAGCATCTGTATAAAGCTTGGATTTAAAATATTTTTGTCTGCACGCGTTTCTTAGCCTAAACAGTTTTTCACAAACCTCATCCCAATATTTTTTAGGAACGTATCTATTATTCCCATTTAATTTTATCGTATTATTGGCGTGAATGTTTTGAGAAGAAGTAAAAAGGGTGTCTAGAGAAGTAATATGAACATTTGAGAAATCTTTAATAATTTTTGGGTGATTATATTTATAAGAGTTGAAAGAAGCCGAAACATTATCAACTTCAATTAAAACCGGAAAGTGATTGCTATTCGAAATTTTAGAATTAACTGAAGCCCATTTAAATCTAAGATGATTATTATTTGTGAAAGTGACATCAAGGGTAGAGAAATAGGACGGATTAGGTGAGTAGGTTGGATCGCCATTGTTAATGCAGAAAAATCCTGAATTTAAAAGAGCGTTTTCCAAGATGACTCCTCTGGCATCCAGCGTGTTGTTACCCCAAATACTAGATTTGGCATTAAAATCGCCACCTATAATAGAAGTACCGTTCAGTTCAGACGCAATAGAAAATAAATCGTTACAACCTTGTTCAAAAGAATTAGCGTTAGGATTGGGTGCGGCATAGATACTAAAAATGTTTATATTGTTTTTTAGATTCGTTGTACAGACACCAACTGCTTCAATATTAATGTTACATTTAATTTTCCTAAAACGTATATGTTTTTTTAGATAAATACCAACGCCTCCATACCCGTCGGCACGAGGTTTACACACAAAATTATAATTAGCTAGGCTACACATAGAATTGTTTGGAATCCAGATTTCTGACAAAATTGCTATGTCTATATTATTATTAACTAAAAATAGTTCTAACAGATGTTTATTGTTATTAGCAGTTAAGCTCTGAATATTGTATTGGAGGATTTTAAGAGTCATTATTATTTATTATTATTTTTTTTTTTAAGAAAAGTATATAGACAAGCAACATTAAAGAACTATTGTAACGATTGGTTAATTTTAATTAAATCAATTTTTGAATTTGTAATAGAAATACGATCTTTTAAATTAACTAAAAAGTTTCTTGATTCAGGAACTAATATCGAATTTTCGTTGACTAAAAAAGAGGAAATGTCTAGGGCTAGTTGGTTTAAACTTTTTTCTGCAGCTTCTAGAGCTGGGTTGTTGCAATTATAAATTTCAACTTGTTCAGCAGAGAAAGGATCTTTAGATTGGGTATTAATGAATTTTTCTTTGAGAGAGTACTCATGTTTTTTAAGAGCAGCTTTCCAGCTGATCATTGTGTCGTTGGCATTGTTTTCCTCATTTTTTTTGTTAAGAGAGATCTTAACCACTTTGTTAAAAGGGTTATTTTCAAATAAATGTTGCGTGGCTAATTTGGTGTTATTTTGTAAAATTGGTGTAGTAGATTTCCTTTGCCATGATGGCTGTGGGAAAAGAGTTATGTCGTTAGTATCAACTTCATCTAAAATTTGAAACAGAGAGGGATATCTAATTTTCGCTTCTGATTTTGATAAGTTTTCAAGTGTCATGCACTTTTTAATTGCATAGGCTCTTTTACGAGCAGGACAATCAAGAGAGGTGGCTACGTGAGATTGTTTGCAGTTAGCGCAAACCAATTGGCTACATTGCTGCTCTTTGGTATGAGATAATGAACAGCTACTACATTTTTGATCAGCTTGTTTGCAATTTTGAGCAAAATGATTAAACCTAAAACAGCGATAACATTGGCTGAAAGGTACATACGGACTAACGTTAACTTTAGTGTATAAAAAGACGACTTCATTGGGAATTTGTGTACCTTTAAAGAGAATTTTAACCCTTGAAGTGTTAATAAATTTATCTTTAACCTCTTTATCCCTAGTTTTAACTCGAATGATCTCGTGAATCGGTACAGAAGAGGAAATGTACTCTTTCAGTTCGGAGTCGGAGAACTTTGTAGGAATATTAAAAATAATACCCATTTTAAAAATAAAGTGTTTTAAAATCTTGGGTTCATAGCCATTATTTTTCAAATCTGACAATAAAATGTCATTAGCTGCCGCAGCAGACTTAAACTCAGCTTTGCAGCGTCCAAAGCCAATCTTACTGACGGATATAATGTCTTTGATTTTGAGTTTCAGAAGTGTAGCATTCAAATCTAGCGGATTAATTGGGACTCTGTTCTGTCGGCTCTCTAAGCCAGTATCTCCGATTTTGTCAATATAGACCACAAAGGGCCCTTTGTGAGAAATGTCATACAAAATTTCATTTTTATCCAATTGCAAATTTTCTTCCAAGCAAACATTTTCTAACTTTCTCTTCTTTTCTTCTTTTTGACTTTGATTCGTTGAATTGTTCCCATCGTGTCCAGTCAAATCCTCCATATCCGAAATAACTACTTCATCACCTTATTAAAAAATTCTTTTTGGTCTCTTGAAAGTGGCCTGCTCCGAGGAAGGGATGGGACCCTTGGCCTCGTGGGCCATTTTTGTTTTAATTTTCCCCGTAACAAACAAAAAAAGCGAATATTTTTAGCAAAAAAAAAAAAAAAAAAAAAATAATTTACAACTTTCAACTTTTAAAAAAAAAAACTTTTTTTTTTTTTTTTTCTCTCCGGTTTTTTTGGAAGTACCGTTCCCGAGTCAAAGTAAAACGAATACTGAAAACACCTTTTGGTTCGTTGTTGAATTTGAGAGCCTGACTTTGAATTTGACTTCGTTTCTAACTGCCATTTTGACATTTGACATTTTCATTTGACATTTTCTTCTTAGCTGTCTGCCTAAATAAAAAAGTATGGGCCAGGGAGGAACGCTGTCGAACGGGACAAAAAGGATCCTATGTCCTTCTCATGGCTCTAAGCTACCTCCCTACCAATTTTCACTCAAATCTGTTCTTCCGTTCTTGATTTATAAGTGGTGTAACATAAATCACGACTTTCTTTTATATATATACGTAGCAGCCACTTATTGTTATTCATTACTATAAAAGGAGCCATTTCGGTGGAGTATAATTCCCGTTGTCGAACGGGACAAAAAGTATCCTATGTCCTTCTCCTGGCTCTAAGCTACCTCCCTACCAATTTTCAGCCAAATCTGTTCTGCCGTTCTTGAGTTATAAGTGGTGTAACATATAACACGACTTTCTTTTATATACAGTTGCTATATACAGTATACATATACAGTATCATCTTTTTTATATATATAGATTTAATAGAAATAGTTTTAATATTGATTTCTTACACAAGTTGAGGCAATTTCACTTTCCGGAAGCGCAAAACAATCCTTTTGGTTCGTTGTTAAATTTGAGAGGGTCATGAGGGAGAGATTTTTACCACATAATTTCATCCGGATGGAGAGATGCTGCTATCCTCCGGGTTTGATAGGCAGATTCGTGAGTGAAATTTTGAGTCAGTTTTGTATATTCTTTTCATTCATTATTATTGTTTTGCAGACATCTGGCAGGTTTACGGTGACTGTGAGAATATAATGGCTCTATCCGGACACAGTGGCGCTGTAATGGAAGCCCATTTTACGCCGTATGGTTCGCATATATATTCTCCTGCTCGACGGACAAAACTCTAGCCATTTGGGACATTGTTACGGGTCAACGGCAGCGACGCTTCAAGGGTCACGGGAACTTTGTGAACAGTGTGCAGGGATCGCGACGAGGCCAACAGCTGCTGTGCTCAGGCAGTGATGATCGGACCATAAAGATCTGGGATGCGAGGAAGAAACACGCCGTCCATACCATGGAGTCTCCCTTCCAGGTGACTGCAGTTTGTTTTGGTGACACCGGAGAACAAGTAATCACCGGAGGCATCGATAATGAACTGAAAATTTGGGATATTCGAAAGCAGGCGGTTCTGCATACTTTGAGAGGACATGCAGATACTGTTACCGGCATGGCGCTGTCGCCGGAAGGTGATTTCGTCCTTACCAATGCTATGGACAACACGCTGAGAGTGTGGGACGTGAGGCCCTATGCTCCTGGCGAGCGGTGTGTAAAGGTATTCCAGGGCCATCAGCACAACTTTGAGAAGAATCTGCTTCGCTGCGCTTGGTCACCGGGAAGCGACAAAATATCCTGCGGTTCAGCCGATCGGCATGTCTACATTTGGGATGTCAACACGAGGCGCATTCTATACAAGCTGCCAGGACATAATGGCAGTGTAAACGATGTGGATTTCAGTCCGAAAGAACCTTTAATTTTGTCTGGATCCAGCGATAAAACCTTGTATCTGGGCGAGATTGAGGACTGACCTATGGAGAAGCCAAGTCAAAGGATAGGCCCACTGCTGGAGACTCCAGTGGAATGACAAAATGGAGAAATCGAAGATTAGTTTTATGATCAAGATACAAATAAATAATTTTAATATAACCCTCCCCCCATATACACAATTGCGTCGTAAAAGACCAATCTATAAAGAGAGTCTTCCAGCGTAGCAGAATCGCGTCATAGTTCGCATTTATAATTGCAATTTCTGATAAGCGAGCATTGATTTTCCCAATGAGTAAGTTGAGAAAATAATTAAAAAAAACAATATGGTTACTTTTGAGAGGCGTTATATCACAAATAAGTTTTATTTTGGATCAATGAGTTAAATAAGTTATATCGTTCGTTGCTGCGGTGGTTGGAGATGATTCGTTTTGTTTTATTGCTCTTCGTGGCTTATACTGGCAGCGCCCTTGTCGAGGCCGAAACGCTGGTCTTGAACAATTGCCCAAAGAACTTGAGACCCGTAGCTCCACCCGGAACCATACCCAGTACCATAAACAGTAATGCTATTATTTGCGCCACAGCAAACAGAACTGTGAATGCGGTGCTTTTGGCCACCAAGGCACAATACAGGGTTAACAACAGGCAGGAACTGTACGATATGGAAGTCAGGAGTCTCGGCTTTGAGAACATCTGTCGCAGAAAGGCTCCGAATCCGGACAAAAAGCAAAAGCTTAGTATAAAGAAGAGACTGCCCAGGGTGTAGAGCAAGGCAAACTTTCGGGCTTTCAAGATATGAACGGGAATGTATAGAGGCGATAGGGATATGCAGAGTCCTCCCATTCCCAAACAGGCCACAAAACCCACAATT
This sequence comes from Drosophila parabipectinata, assembly GCA_018153455.1. Taxonomy (NCBI): domain Eukaryota; kingdom Metazoa; phylum Arthropoda; class Insecta; order Diptera; family Drosophilidae; genus Drosophila; species Drosophila parabipectinata. Next base: position 6,874 of record JAECYA010000355.1, on the reverse strand, counting down.
CTCTGCAGTCGCGACTGAAATATAAACGAAAATGGAATATAAATAAATTATTTAGGGTTTAGGACTCAATGTAATCCTACAAGTTTGGGACAACAGGAGTCCTGGGTGTCCTTTAGCCAGCTATTGGCCTCCGGCTCCGTGTTTTTGGAAAATAGTCCCAGACTTGGGACCTTCAACTGTGGCAGCTTCACATTGAAGCTCTTGTGATCACTCTGCAGCAATAAATATTCATCCAAATCGGACTTTAAACTACTCATGGCTAAAGTAGTTTTTCACAACTTTTTCCTAAAAATAATAATTTTCTTATTTATCGTGTGTCGTGTCAGAAACAAAACAAAACATGCGGAAAGGTACTAACGCCGGCGTGTCGCCAGCGATGCCAACCTGCTTTTAGACATAGTAGGTTGGTTTTCCGTTGTTATCGGTTATTGTTATCGCCTTTCGCGCCCAATTTTTAATCGTTTTCAAGTTTATTCCAAACCAAGAAGGCTTTGCATTCGATTTTCTGGCCAAAATGTGGGGTATATAAGGGGCACAAGCATTTCTTTTCAGCAGTCGGAGCTCAGCCGCTCAAGGAGCCACAACTATTTTATTTTTTGTATTCTTTTTGTTTTTATTTTTTCTTTTCGACTTCTCTGATATTTATTTATTTTCTCATTTTAAATTAAACAATTAACGATGAACATTTCATTGTCGAATCAACGGCCTTTTGATTTTCATTTATTTTCGTCTATATTTAATTTTTTTTATTTTTCAACCATATGGGTGATCTGGAGACGATCTCGACGATGATATGGATCTTATACATATATTTGTTTTTATTTTATTCCATTTTTTATTTTACATTTTATTAAAAATGATAAATGACTGTGGTCTTTTCCAATCTCCAACGTTTAAAACACCCCCTTCTCTTATTTATCCTTTTTTTGCTTTTTATTTATTTTATTACATATTTTATAATTTTTTTATTTTACATCTTCGGGACCTTGGTCTCCTCATTTTGTTCTTCATTTTGTCGAGCTTGCCCAACATCATCTTCTTTTTTTATTTTTAAATTCGTTTTTTCCATTTTAATTCGTTGATTTTTTAATTTTACATTTTATCAAAAATAATAAAACACTGTGGTCTATTCCAATCTCCAACGTTTGAGACACCTCCTTCTCTTTTAACCATATATCTAACGAAATAAAATAGCCGTTAAATTCAAGGGTTCCAAACGCACTTAATATGGCCATTATTTAATTTTTTTATCTTTTTTTATTTTATTTTCTTTTTATTTATTTTATTATATATTTTATAATTTTTTTATTTTTCATCTTCGGGACCTTCGTCGCCTCATTTTGTTCTTCATTTTGTCCAGCTTGCCCATCATCATCTTATTTTTTGTTTAGTTTTCAATTCGTTTTTTTCCATTTTAATTCGTTGATTTTTTAATTTTATATTTTATTAAAAATAATAAAAGACTTTGGACTTTTCCAATCTCCAAGACGTTTAAGACACCCTTGCTCTTTTTTTTATATATATTTTTATTTTTATATAATAATAATTTAAGGTGTTATTATAAACACTTCTCGATTTTTCTGCTAATTTATTTATTTATTTTCTTATTCCAGGAAATTGATAATTCAAAGACTATATTTCATATATAACTATTTTTAACAATTAATTTTTCCCAATAATATTTTTATTAAAAAAAAAAAAAAACAATATTTATTTTCTATTTAAACTTCTCCGCTGCTCACCACTAGTTACTTATTTTACATCTAAACTTTTTCTTCAATTAAATTTAATTTTATATCATTAAAATAAACTTTGGCTTTTTGTCCGATTCAAATTTGATATTAATTTTAAATTTTTTATCATTTTCTTATTTTAAAATTAAATTAAATTTTTCCAATCGGTTTCACTTTTATATCTTTATTTTTATACCCTTGGCAGAGGGTATTATAATTCAAAATTAATAATTTTGGTCAAAAGTGTGCAACGCAGTGAAGGAGACATCTCCGACCCTATAAAGTATATATATTCTTGATCAGGATCACCTCCTGAGTTGATATGAGCATGTCCGTCTGTCCGTCTGTCTGTCCGTCTGTCTGTTTCTACGCGAACTAGTCTCTCAGTTTTAAAGCTATCGTCTTGAAACTTTGCACACACCCTTCTTTCCTTTGCACGCAGTATATAAGTCGGAACGGCCCGGATCGGCCGACTATATCCTATAGCTGCCATATAACTGATTGATCGGAAATGGTATAACTTTGGTGTTTTTAGAGTTAGAGAGTTCAAATTTGTTATGAGAGCTATTTTTGGCCGAATAAAACAATTACCGGTTCACTCTCTTCAATTGGCCCATAGCCGTTGTACTCCAGGGTGGCGAAAGCACTCAAGAGGGTCATCAATTAAATCCAAATTAATCTTTCAACAATTAATTTTATATAATAATAATGTGGTGTTATTATAAACACTTCTCGACTTTTCTGATATTTATTTATTTTCTTATTTTAAATTAAACTATATTTCATATATAACTATTTTTAACAATTTTTTCCCAATAATATTTTTATAAAAAAAAAAAAAACTTTTTGCTGCTCGACTTCTCTGATATTTATTTATTTTCTTATTTTAAATTAAATTAAATTTTTCCAATCGGTTTCACTTTTATCTTATTTTTATACCCTTGCAGAGGGTATTATAATTTTGGTCAAAAGTGTGCAACGCAGTGAAGGAGACATCTCCGACCCTATAAAGTATATATATTCTTGATCAGGATCACCTCCTGAGTTGATATGAGCATGTCCGTCTGTCCGTCTGTCTGTCCGTCTGTCTGTTTCTACGCGAACTAGTCTCTCAGTTTTAAAGCTATCGTCTTGAAACTTTGCACACACCCTTCTTTCCTTTGCACGCAGTATATAAGTCGGAACGGCCCGGATCGGCCGACTATATCCTATAGCTGCCATATAACTGATTGATCGGAAATGGTATAACTTTGGTGTTTTTAGAGTTAGAGAGTTCAAATTTGTTATGAGAGCTATTTTTGGCAAAACATTACGTCATGTCAAATTTCATAAGGATCGGCCGACTATATCCTATAGCTGCCATATAACTGAACGATCGGAAATGACCCAACTTTCGTGTTTTTGAAGATAGAAAGCTGGAATTTAATACAGATTCTATTTTTAGTCAGTTGATCCAACATACAAAATTTCATTAGGATCGGCCGACTATATCCTATAGCTGCCATATAACTGAACGATCGGAAATGGTATTTGGAACTTTCGTATTTTTGAAGATAGAAGTTTGGGACTTTTTTTTAGATTTTGTATTGTAATAAATTGGATTATATATTCCTATTCCCATAAGGATCGGCCAACTATATCCGATGTTTGCGATACATATCCGGTTTTAACTGCAAGGGTATATAAACTTCGGCTCCGCCCGAAGTTAGCTTTCCTTTCTTGTTTTTATTTCTTTTTTATTTTATTTTCTTTTTATTTATTTTCTTATATATTTTATAATTTTTTTATTTTTTATCTTCGGGATCTTCTTTGGGACCTCATCTTGTTCATCTTGCCCTTCATCACCTTATTTTTTTTTTAGTTTTCAATTCGTTTTTTTCATTTTTATTCATTAATTTTTTAATTTTATATTTTATTAAACAGTTGCTAAAACTAATGACATAAGGAATGTCTTGCCAGTTCCACCAGGGGCATCTAGGAAATATAAACCACCATTTTCATCAGCGATTGCCTCCATTAAAGTATCATAAACTTCCTTTTGTTGGTAATTCAACAGGGGTACATTCCTTTGAACTACTAAATCTAATTCCTGGTGATCATATTCACGTTCCAATTCTCGATTAAATGCGTCATTCATTTCACGATTTGGCGCTGGCATTCCTAACCTGATTAATAAATTACCGCACATGAGGTAACACATATCTTCGATCAAGAGTAAAGCACGATTATGTATCTCCTCATTCATCTCAATATCGTGATTTCTGGAACTGACACGTCTTTGATGTAAAATATCTTCTGACATACTATCCTTGTATTTGTGCCACAGGTTACATGGGTTTGATGGAAAACATGTCGAAATTATGATAGCGAATAATGTGCGTATCTGACTTGGAGATGCAGAGATAATGGCTTCAGCGATTGTCGTATCCCAATGGGTATCGTTTTCTAATAAGTTCAATTCTTCACATGCAGCACGATATGTTGGGAATATTACACCATTAACAGTTCGTAGTGTCTCAAATGAAGTTGGCCCACGCACATTTACCAGCAACAACCGCAAATAGAAACATTCATCATTCTTTGGATAAACTGTATACATACGACGAAGAGCAAGAGATACCCAGAAACCGCATCACCTTGCTTCCGTCTTTGAAAATTCTTGGATGAAGCATTCCAAGTATAATAACGTGGCATCTCTGAGTAAAGCAAAGTTCGTGCAAACTGATCGCTTTGGCAGATTGCAAAAAAACTGGTCAATGTAGTTGCTGGAGGTGTTTCAGCACGTTGCATAGCATTCGAAGCCCATTCTCTAGATGCACCGCCAAATGTGTAACAGTAGGATGACGTTCGTGAATGGGAAATCCGAATATACGCCAAATCGCTTCATTACAGTTCACATAACGACCAACTTGATAGCGTGAAATTTCATCGTTGGTATTCGAGGATTGCAATTTCGTGACATATTTGCAAATATATTTTATGGACTTCACTGAATTGCAGTATTCAACGTTGCAATGTGTCTTAAGTAGCGAGAAATAAGTAGAAGTAGAAATAAGTGGCGAATATGGAACAATCCAACTGTTGTCGACAACGAAATCCATTCTTTTAACTTTCGTTGTGACAGTTCGACCGTTGTCATCTGGTGATCGACGCCGATACAGCGGATACCCATCGTTGCCAGTGACACTCTCCGCCGTTAATTTCCATGCATATCGTTTAGAGCACTTTCCATGGACCATGCAAGGTGATTGATGGCACCACACGGTCCATGAATCATATTAGTAGTAACAACATCATGTAGGTCTGGATCGACTTCATGATCAGGAATCTCGGCACATATGATATCATCTATTTGGTCAGGCTGAATTCTTTCCACTAACCAAATAAGAATGTGTGCGTGCGGCAGGCCTCGCTTTTGCCATTCGATTGAATACATCCAGCATCGAGTATCTCCAAAGACGCGTTGTTTAACAATAAAGTTAATCAGGGACCGAATTTTTTGCCTGAATATACGTGCTGTGATGTCGTGTCTATCATTTGATGTTTGTCCGGGAAGCAGCAATTGAAAAAGTAATAGGTAAAAGTAATAAAGCGATCTGGCCGGCCGTAATGACGAACATATGTCATTGCATCTTGTGCATATTCATGCATATGACGTGGGCTACCAATGTACGTCGCCGGCTGAATAGTTAATCGACCAATATTAGCTGCATTTCCTTCAGTACTAACTGCATCACGTAAATGGATGTACTCCTCAGAACGCAGTTTGGCTTGGTTCAACATAATAAATGTTAAACGTTCCGTTTCTATTTTTACATACATGTCAACGCAATACTGCTGAAACAATCGACGAAACCGCAGCAAATAGTTGTCAGCATTTTGACGAATCATCAAACGATATGCATAATAATTCATTGAGCTAACTTTCTTTGTAGTTTCTTCACCTGAAATTAAAAATTTGATAATTAACCATTTCAAAGGCAAATAATACAGTTTACTTTACCATTCAATGGATTTATCATTTTAATATAAAAATAATATCCATCTTCTCCTTGCCAAAACATCAGTGGGTATTGCAATGCGTCATATGATCGATGAGTTTCCGATATTTGTTGCAGTTGCCCAGTATCGCGACGTGTAAGCACAATATCGCGCACAATAAGAACGGAAGAACAGATTTGAGTGAAAATTGGTAGGGAGGTAGCTTAGAGCCAGGAGAAGGACATAGGATACTTTTTGTCCCGTTCGACAGCGCGAATTATACTCCACCGAACTATACTCCACTTATAATAATGAATAAAAGTAAGTAGGCTGTGAGCGTAACGTATCATATTTTTATGTACGATATTATGTATTTATACATTTATAGATATCTATCTATATATATAAAAGAAAGTCGTGTTATATGTTACACCACTTATAAATCAAGAACGGAAGAACAGATTTGAGTGAAAATTGGTAGGGAGGTAGCTTAGAGCCAGGAGAAGGACATAGGATACTTTTTGTCCCGTTCGACAGCGTTCCTCCCTGGCCCATACTTTTTTATTTAGGCAGACAGCTAAGAAGAAAATGTCAAATGAAAATGTCAAATGTCAAAATGTCAGTTAGAAACGAAGTCAAATTCAAAGTCAGGCTCTCAAATTTAACAACGAACCAAAAGGATTGTGTTCCGCTTCCGGGAAAGTGAAATTGCCTCAACTTGAAGCACCACCAGAGCCTCTGCACTCTCTATTGATATTTGTAAGAAATCAATATTAAAACTATTTCTATTAAATCTATATATATAAAAGAATACTGTATATGTATACTGTATATAGCAACTATATATATAAAAGAAAGTCGTGTTATATGTTACACCACTTATAACTCAAGAACGGAAGAACAGATTTGAGCTGAAAATTGGTAGGGAGGTAGCTTAGAGCCAGGAGACGGACATAGGATACTTTTTATCCCGTTCGACAGCGTGTTCCTCCCTGGCCAGTAATTTTTTATTTAGGCAGACAGAGTAAAAAAATGTCAAATGTCAAAATGTCAGTTAGAAGCAAGGACCGTAAATAATGATTATGAGTTAAAAAAAATCAGGACTGTAACGGTTATAATTAAAAAAGCAAAAATTACAAAATAAAAGTTATTTCTTAATT